>CP025656.1:1935927-1987793 GCA_003576665.1 Ipomoea trifida
TTTTTTTTTTTTTTTTTAATTATGAAAATGAATTTTGCACTTGAAACACATTATTTTTTTTTTTTTTTTTTGTAATTGTGTCACTGTGTTATGAATTTTTGTGTTTTGTGTTGTGAAAGAACACAAATTATGTATCTAAATCAAATTTGTAAAATAAATAAATATATAACATGTATATTCTATTGATTTTTTGTGTCTTATGTATATTATGAAATTTTGTACCATATGAATATGAATTCAATATCTCATTGTTTTGAACCAGATCTATAATGTTATGTGAACCCCGGTCTATGATATAAATTACTAACTTGAAGAAGCTATTTTGCCGATCACACCATATAACCTTTAATTTTCGTAGAATAGATATACAAAAATTTGTGCAAAGACTTCCTTAACAACCCAACCGCCCACGGCTTCCACCAGCCCACCGCTTCTGAAAACTAGCGGTGCAATTACTTGCTTTAACGCATGAAGCTAAGGAAGCCAATTCAAGTCTAAACATATTTCTCCATTCTAAACCTGAGAAAAAGACAAACACCAACAACGTAATCCCCCACGCCAACGAGGATGCCTTCTACTACGTGTCTGTTTAGCCAACTCCGATCCCTCTTTAAAACCCAACACTCTCACCCTAAGCTTCTGCATTGCGAGAAATCCATCCGATCCTCACCTTCAAATTTTGTTTTCCTTTTCCCCGTGCGGCGTCTGTGCGTGTATGAAATGGCAGAAATCCCAACAGTGAGCGGATTTGGAGTGAGCTTCATCGCTTTCTTGCTGTATATCTGCCTTCACAATCACATCAGAGAAGGCCACCAACTCATAGCTCCTTGCCGTTGTAAAGCCTCCCAAGAGTTCGTCCACAGGGAATGCTTAGACCACTGGAGATCTGTCCGAGTGAGCAAAAATATTGTTGTAATTCAGTTTAAACGATTATATATGGATAATATAAGCAACCCAAGCATTATATTATATCTCCAAACCTAAGACAATCTCAATCTGGGCAAAAAAAGTTAGTCACGTTATACAATTCAGTTTAGTATTATGATTTAATTTGTTCATGTTGTGTTATATATATCAATAATAATACCTAAACCCAATTTCAGGATGCTTGGAGAAATCTATGATTTGGAAATATTCACTGCAAGCCTAGACGAGAAAGTGGCACAGGCTATGGATTCACAATTTACAAAAATATCGTCTAATCAAAGGGTAACTACTACAGTACAGTGAAGCTAGGTGCCTAACATGGTTTCCAAAGAATTCATCAAGTCTAGCATTGAGCCAATATTCAAAAACCCAAGAAATCTAAGGCTTTCTATTTACTTCCCATATATCAACTAATTATAAGGATCAAACAACTAGAATGAATCCATATGGATGTTTGGGTACGTTTGACACCCTGATGTTGAGACCAGATCAGAGTTGTAAGAATCCATAGACTCCATGATTGGAACACTACTGAAAAGTCTCAACCCCAATACTTCAGAAGGACGATTTGTTGCGGTGGACTATGATTATATGTTTGACAAACCTAGCTGAAAGCTGAAAAATTATAAGTTTTTTTTTTTTGAACACAGGAAAAAACTACTCCGTATAAGCTAGAAGCTGAAATCGGTTAAGCTAGTTGTTATGCTTAAAAGTGTAAAAGCATATTTTTATAAAATTTAAATAGTTTTAAATTTAAATGGATTTGTTTATATATTAAAATATAAAATAATGAAATCAATATATTTTAATAAAATATAAAGTAAGAACATATATTTGAAAATATATAAAGTAAAACAAAGTATTTATATTTCACAAAATTAGTTCATACAAAAATTAATGTTCAAAGTTCAAACACACCAGAATTAATGCTCAAATATATTGAAGAGAAAAGACTAAAAGGATTTTAATTGGGAAGGTAAAGGTGTCATTTATTTAAAATAATAAGAATAAAGTTAGGAAGCTACTAACTTATTTTGAAAAGTTATATTTTAAGCTACTAACTTATTTTTAGAAACATTACCAAACAGAGCTTATAGCTTATTAGTAGCTTAAAATAAGCTATAAGTTTCTAAATAAACTCTGTCAAACAGAGCCTATAACTTTAAAATTAAACCCTGCCACAAAGTAGCAAGTCATGTCCTCTTGAAAGCTATGTGTGGTTGTCACACTTACGCCCAGCTGGCGCGTTACAGCATGTGAACTTTTTTATTTTTTAAATCAAGTTTGTTTTATTTTTTTTTTGCTCTTTCTTTCCATAATCTCTTTTCTATCACACCCACAAAAACTTCTTAAAAACCACAAAATTAAAACTCAACTGTTAGGGATGCTCATAGAAACATTTTTCATAACACCTTTACCAAGGTACGTACGTGAATTTTATATATGTTGTTTATTTTACTCCAAAAATGATCCTTCATTCGATTATTATTGGACGGAGACCAATGAATGGTCAAATCCAACACCAGGTGACTTGATGATTATTGGGTGAAGACTTGAAAGGTTAAGTCCAACACCTTGTCTTTCAAAAATATAACAATATGTAAGGAAATAAAGTTGAACCTTCAATTTGGTGCTAGTTATAACTTTAAAGAGTAAAAATGATGCAGTTTTTTTTCTGAAACTGTATAGTTTGGGCAGAAGCCTAAAAGGCTAAGTCTAGCACCTTGCCTCTTGAAAATGTGACGGTATATAAAAAAAATATAATAGTATGTGCTTTCGCTACGAGCTATATATATAGCTTTAAAGAGTAAAAATTTACAATTAAGGCTGATAGGTGCTTGGAGAATTGTCACCAGACGGCTAGTTAGGGGGATTGTTGACGTAATGATAAGCTAACAAATATATTGTTTTGTTGCAATAGGATGCAATCGTTCCAACAGACGAGAAGTCCAAGTTCCTGGATCTTGAAAGACCTGAACTCAAAAAGATTGTAGATTTTAATTATGTATTTCTGCAGCTGATGTTTATGTACCAACATCTTCAAATTTGTTTTCTGACAATGTTGTTGCAAGGAGAATCGCCACTGGAAAAACACAAGTTCTTGTGCCGGCCAACAGATCTTCACTTTCAGCAGAGAACATTATATTGTCACAAGAGTAAAGCACAAGCTCTTTGTGGTCAAGGATTTTTTTGTTCATTTCTTGATTGCACAAGCAGTAAGTATAATAATATATATAATGTTTCTTTCTACATTTTCCTAGCTTAGCTTCATCAACTCTGCCTTTCATGTTTCATCCTATACTAGATCATTAGATGTACCTATATATGATTCTTATGAATTCTTATTTCTGCACCTGTATGTTTTCTCACCTTGCACATACCTTGCACATAGCTTGCACATATAGCTTATGTCATTTATATGCTTTTTGGGAATGTTGCTCACCATTGTATATATTTTAATCTTTCACTCAGTGAAATAAATTATTTCTTCATTGTTTAACCTTATTTTACAATACAACTATTGAATATGCCAACTCATCATATTGTTTCCTTATTTCTGGATTATACCAGGGAGTTGTTTTCCTTTGACAACATAACCTCTTAATGTGTAGTAAATAGAAAGATTGTGATCGAGAAAGAAGCAAAAACCAACATCACACTCTCAATCTAATTAGACTATGCATTTTCCTAATCAGCTATAAGTGTCATAATTTTGCCATATTAATTAGGAAGATGCTCATTAAGATTGCTAATTTATCTCTATCCAAAATTAATTTTAAATGTTTTATTAAATGAAATAATAACAATGAGAGGCCATGAGATAGAGCACTTTTTTTTTTTTTTTGAAAACTGAGATAGAGCACTTTGTTTAAATGTTTAAATGTTTTATTGTCAAGCAACTTGTGTTTAGATGGCATGTATTGAACCTGTCGTATTTACTTCTCGAGTTTCTGTTTAGAAAGTAGTACTTTTGAATTTTTATATGGAAAGTAACTTTTCGTAAGCTTCCTTTCGGTTTCCCATTACATGATCATGTCTGTATAGTACGTACCTTGCGTATATTTCGGATTACTTTTTGATATAGAGTTACTTTTCGAAATTACTTCAACTTTTCAAATAGGTTCACCTTTCACTCTTTCAATTTACCATTTGAACATAAAGTTTCGCCTCTCAAAACTACCTTTGAAGGTTGTTATTGATTTTCTTGACCTTTGATAAAAATGGATTTTAAACCTCCATGAATTAAATGATCCTTTGGTTTATTCAAGTTAATTAGCATGTGAATGAGAACGAGAATCAAAGTCAAGTTCAGCTTTATCTCCTGACAGTTTTTACACATTTATCAATTTCTCCATTATTTTGAAGGAATTTGTAAACGTTGCAATCACTCGCGCCCGCAAGCTATGCTCTCTAATTTCTGTTGCATTACACTCTTCCTTCAATTGGATTATTTGAGTTTTAAATTGGCTTAATTAATTTTTGACAAGTATTGCCACGAAGGGTTCTTTTTAATTTCAATCACTAATCAACTGTTTTCCTCTTTTTAATTTAGAATGAGTGTTTTTCACTTTTTTTTGAAATAATTGATCAGTTTAAGAACTGAATCCATGGGTAAAATTTTTAAAGGAATATAATATGTGTTATTATGTGTTCATTAAAGAATTGCTAATGGAGTTATTTATTTGTCTATTTACTATCTCGACCAAGGTTGATGGTAAACATCATTGAAATACATGAAGAGCTTAATGATATTAGCTGATGCAGACAAAGCTTGAAATGAAAGACTTGAGAAACTCAGGTATTATCTCGACCTGCAAATCGAGTATTTAAAAAAAAAAATTATACATCAGTTAGCCTACATGGAAAACGTCTTGAAGATGTTTTAATGTTTTATATGGATAAGTATTATGTTCTTATTACACTAATGGTTGCCTAATAATCCCTTGAAGTATATATGGAACCGTTTAGATTATAAGAGGATAACAAAGATATCTTGGGAAGAAAAGTTCATTACTTCATTGTCGTCGGAATATCAATTTAGAACCAAAAGTTCCATAATCGTAGCAGACCTGACATTGTATTTGCAATGAAATTGCTAGCAACATTTGATGCTCCTCCTACAATAAAATATTGAAAAAGTATTTAACATATCATCTGGTATCTTTAAGGTACAAAGATTTTGACATTTATGTGAGAAACCAATATATGCTTCCGATAACCCAACGGGGTAGCTCAAGTGGCAAGTGAGCTCTCTTTGTGGGGAGGAATTCCGGGAGAACCCGGGTTCAATTCCCACGAGTGACGATTCCCCCTGGGCCAGCTCCTGTGCCTCTCGGAGCGAACGTGGGTGGAGAGAAAGACCATGTACATTTACCAAAAAAAAATATATGCTTCCGATGGACTATTTAGGTACTAGCTACTTTGTTTGGTCCTCATGAGGCTATGTTTCAAACTAGTTATGCTATTAATAACCCCTAATGTCCTATATGAAAATAAAACTTGTGTTGCACAAAAGAAAAATTAATTCTCAAAAGTAAACTATTCAAGATTGGAAAACAAAGAAATTAAATGATGTTAGTGGTTAAACTCATATGGGGTGCTTGAGGTTTAACACCTTTTCGGTGCTCATTAAAGCACATCACTTTTCCGTGGTTTAAATCATTTTTTTTGGTGCTCAGTACAACACCATTCAGTGTTTTGTTCATCAAGCACTTTCAGTGCTTTGTCATACTATTCGATGTTTTGTTCGTTCAGTGATTCACCAAAAAGTATAGATTTCTCCGTCACGAACTTTTGATTTGTACTATTTTGAAATTTTGTTAATTCCGATCATTTTTTTAAATTAATTTCTTTTCATTTTTATTTAATTTTTTTATATATGTTTTTCACTCTAGTGACAATATAATTTGTAGATTTGTTCACAAAGTCCTTACTTACCTACGCTTTTGGAAAATATGTTCATAAAAATTTTTATGCGTCGGTTTGGAAGATTGTTGTTTTTAAGGAGAGCAACAACTTTTTTTTTTTTAATACAACTGCCTCTATTACATTGTAATATCTGTTCATCTATACTTTTTCAACCTGAGAGCAACAACATTTAGTTGTACTTGAATGGATAGTCTAGAATGCTCTTGAGGTTCTGAAGATTATGTACAGAAGGCTTAAGATCCTGAAAATTTTGTCCTAAAGGTCGGCTTATGGTTGTACTCTTTTTTCCTTAACTAGGTTTTTCTCCACTAGATTTTTCTTAGGCTAAGGTTTTTAATTAGGCAACCGGTGTAATATATGATTTCACATACTTCGTGCACTCTTTTCATCAACTAGATTTTTCTCACTGAATTTTTCTAGCGAGGTTTTAATGAGGCATGAGTATGGTAAGAAAATGGCCAAGGGGGAGTGTTGTAAATATATTTATTTGTGGCAATTATCCTATTGTTCTCTTCCATGATTAAATATTATTTTCACATGATTGTATATGTATATATATCTACGATTATCTAATAAAACGGGTCCTAAAATTCCTAAAGTTCAACTTGGTTCTTCTCTCTCTTCTTCTTTGTATTGTTCTGAGCACAGAGCATACAAGCGCGATTACACAAAATTACATTATAAATTTATAATTTACAACATTTAAGACATAATTCACGAATTTTGGACAATTAACTTTGTCCCAGATTTGGTCCAATTAGTATGTCAAAATAGGACTTAATGAACTAATAATTACTTAGCTTATGCATATAATATACACCAAATGCTATAAACTTCAGTATTTTACTAGTATAATATTTTAGCCCTAAATCATTGACCGATTTATTCAACGAAATCAACTTACTTGTGATTTCATAAGTTCAATCGTGATAAAACTACTTAACTACCTCACAATTATAAATTCCTATAAATACTTAACATTAGATGTGGTTATTTATATATATTCCACAACTTCATATAATCACACATTAAATCACATGCACATAATTAATGAATATTAATTAGTTTCTTTATAAATTTTCCAACAATATAATATGGCAAAAACTTGTGTGAGACCGTCTCACGGGTCTCAATTCGTGAGACAGGTCGGATCTTTTATAATATGGGTCATTATATGGTGCACAATCTCAAGCTCTTACTTTACTTTCGCTGAATGCAAACATACGCTAGCTCTTGCCTGGGTCGACTCCTCCACTAAGTCCCTCTTCTGAATCTCTCCCGACTTCATCTCAATCAAGTGAAACCTCTGGCATCACGTAAGAGTTCTATGTCATCACCTGCATCAAGGATATTCTTGCTGGATCCGCCTATTTCCTACTCAGATTTTCCCTACTACAGTCAAGGCATCTGTCGAAACTCTGGCCTTCATAGCCGCCCAGTTACAACGCCCTTCTGGAAGATTCCACAACGTCCTCAACATCGGAGCTACGGTATATAAAGCTACCTTTGGTCATCTCCTTGACCCTTTGTAGTGGTTTTTCTTACACATCTTCATTCAATGAAGAGGTCCGGCGAAAGCCATGTGAGCCACATTACAAAGCCATGGCTTTGGTTGGACCTTTTCATTGGATGAAAAAGTGTAAGGAAAACCACTGCAAAGGGTCAAGGAGATAATCAAAGCATGAAAATACCAAACTATTCCTGTTTTGGACAGTCATTTGACAAAAATTTTAACGGTGGACTAAAAGTGGCAAAAACTAAATAAGATTGGTCGCAATGTGACAAAAATTAATGAAGTGGACTAAAATTGACAATGCGCAATAACAGTAGAACCAAAAATAGAAATGACTCTTTTTTGACCCATTAATCAAAATTCAAATATTTGATAATTAAAATTTAAAAAGAAGGCGAAAACTTATGTGAGACCATCTTGCCGGTCTCAATTCTTGAGACGGGTCTAATATTTGATTAATGAGCAATCAAATATTTGACACATTAATAAAAATTCAATCCATCTTACAAATTGAGACCTGTGAGACGGTCTTACACAAGTATTACTCATAAAAGAAATTCATAAAAATTAATAAAATAAAATGTTTATAATATATATATATATATATAAGAACTTTTATGAACTATTACAAACTTTACAAAAGTCTAGTACAATTCAATAAAATCATTTAATATATTAAAATCCAACATTTAAAAAGTTTGTAAAACCTACATAATTTGACATAATGCAACCATGGCTAATGCAGCAGGCACTAGTATTGGCGCTGACAGTACTAGCATTCCTAGGCCTAGGCCTAGGCCTATCCCCGAGAACGGTGTAACATCGCGAACGACGAGCTGGTAATTTCCAAGATCTTGTTGTGCTTTTTGAATTTGGTGGGCAGAATTCAAAAGAGAAGGACTGCAATTGCTAATCTCAATTAAACACAAAGTGATCATATCTTCAAAGCTATTAGGAATTTCTTTCAAGCGGCAGTTACGCATGACTAGGCGCTCAAGGACAGGGTAATGGTCAGGAGTGGCTTTCCAGTACTGGAATTGGTCGCAGTAGTCAATCAGCAAAAACTTCAACCGATTAAAACCCCCGTCGCTTGGTTCCCATGTCTTGCCGCAGACGGCTTCACGTTTCAGTTTGAGCACTTGAAGGTTAGGCATGTTGCCAATGATGTTTATATGTTTCCATCGGAGACGAGTGTGAAATAATGTGAGTTCCTTGAGGTTCTGCGGAAAGGCTTGTGGATTCCTGAGGCATATGTTTTGATTAATTGCTGCAATCTTTAGTGTCTCGAGCTGATTTAGATGGTGAAGATTTTCCAAGATGTTGTTGAGACCAACCTGTTCGTAGTCATCACCACTACCACTATCATTATCACTACGACCACCATCACCATCACCACCATCATCATCATCATCGCCATCATCGTCATCATCACCATCGCCATCATCATCACCCGCATCACTATCAGCGTCATGAGCATCATCACCATCACCACCATCATCACCATCACCATCACCATCACCATCACCACTACCACTACCACCACCATCAGCATCACGACCATCATCATCATCATCACCACCATCACCATAATCATCAGCGTCACAACCACCATCATCAGCATCACCACCACCACCATCATCATCACCATCAACATCATCATCAGAATCACTATCACCATCATCATCATCAGCATCACAACCACCATCATCAGCATCATTATCATCAACATCACCACCACCATCATCATCATCATCACCACCACCATCATCAGCATCAGCATCATTATCACCGCCACCACCATCACCATCACCATAACCATCACCATCACCATCACCACCATCATCACTATCATTATCATCACCACCACCACTACCATCACCACCATCATCATCGTCGTCATCATTATCATCACCACCACCATCACCATTACCATCATCATCATTATCACCACCACCATCATCAGCATCAGCATCAGCATCATTATCACCACCACCACCATAACCATCACCATCACCATCACCACCATCATCACTATCATTATCATCGCCACCACCACCACCATCACCACCATCATCATCGTCGTCATCATTATCATCACCCCCACCACCACCATTACCATCATCATCACCATCATCAGTTTCGGGTCTACAGAAAATCCCCAACTTTCTTACATTTGGAATCCTGGAAAACACTTCCTCTGTGCAATGTCGCGGACTCAACCAATAAAGCGTGTGCAGCTTCTCCTTAACCTCATTTGGAGGATCAAGTGAAATCAAATAGCTGCACTCAACATGACTTAGCTCCTGCGATGCCCACATTTCAGATGACAAATAATGGCAAGAACTAAGCCCATCATTGATGCTGCTTGGCTTGTGTGACACAATAAGAGTCTGCAAATTCTGACTACGAGACAGCAAATGCAAGAGATACCCAAGTGGAAGAGATGAATCGCCCAGACATACACCAAGATATCTCAGAAGAGATGAATCGCCCAGACAAATACCAAGATATCTCAGAAGAGAGATATAATTTAAGGATGAGCTGGAGGTGATTGGAGGACTAAATTCCAAAACTCTTAACAATAATAAACCCCTTCTTAGGTCATCATCTGGCTCAATAACTTCTGAAGATGCATAACTTGTATGCTGCCAATACAAAATAGAGCGAGGTACATAGATATTATCCAAGTCTCGGTGACCATCACGTCGTATGATCTTCTTTGGCCAGAAATTTAACCAACGACATCCTTCTTGTTGCAGTTCGCCGCAGGGATGTTGTTCGTTTTCAACATTCAGCAGCTTCTCTTTTATTGCCTCCCTCACACAAAACTCATGTACCATGTCGTGCATCCTACATGTCTTGATTTCACCATTGAAACGCTGGTTCTCAATTAGGATTAAGCACCTATCAACAAGATCCTGTAGATACCCATGAGCCACCTCTTCCAGGTTCTCACTGTTTATTATTAACTCCACGAACCCCTCCGCAATCCATAGCCTTACAAGTCTTTTCACTATAATTGCATTGTCTTGTGGGACAGTGCTCAAATATAAAAAGCAAGCTTTCAAATGCAGTGGTAAGTAGTTGTAACTCAAGGTGAGTATTCTTGAACACTGCTCACTAAGATCTGTAGTTACAACTAGTGAATTTGTTTGGTTTTCAAAATTTTGCCATTCCTCAACAGTTTTGTTGAGTTTTGATAAAACTCCTGCGACTACAACAATCGCCAGTGGTAACCCGTGGCATTTATCAACGACCTGCCTCCCGATTGTTTCAAGTTCTAATGGCAAACTTTGTTTTGCAGGAAAGCTTTTGCGAAATAAATTCCAACTTTCTTGTGAATCTAGAGAACCCAAGGTATGGAGACGATTACCTGAATCATCAGCAGAATCAGCTACCTCTTTGTGTCGAGTGGTCAACAATATTCGACTCCCACGGTTGTCATCAGGAAAACACAACTGGATATGTTCCCAACAACTGGTGCTCCATATGTCATCCAAAACAATTAGATACCTCTGGCCCCTCAAACATTTCTGCAGTTTTTCTGCCAGTTCACTATCTGTTACTCCATCAATCTTTGCTGCTTCACTGTTAATGAGGTCAAGTAACATCCTTCGCACATCATGTTTTTGGGAAACAACAGTCCACCCAAGAATGTCAAAATGTGACAAAACCAATGGATGTTCATACAACCTTCTTGCTAAAGTTGTCTTCCCAATACCTCCCATCCCGACAATCGAAATTACTTCTCGTCCTGATGAGCCCTTGCGGATGAGTTGGTCCCTTATCTCTTTAAATTTCCGGCCACGTCCTTCCATAACGGCTGAAGCTGCGGCGTGTTCTGATGACCCACCACACGAAGCTTGAGGATCTGCGCTTGGGAAATCTTGGACAGGGCTGTACAGTATCCTCCTAATTTCGACCTTCAAATCATCAGTGTCCCTTATAGCTTGTTTTAAGGTCGAGGAGAGTCTTCTCTGAGCTTTTTGTCGTTGGGGCTCACTGTATGTTTCTCCGCATATAGCTTCAAGTTTCTTTTCGATTCTGTCTTCTATTTGGAACACTGAATCTTTGATTTTAGGTTCCAGATTTTTGGCTGCAACGTTATCCTTGGACTTGTCCAAGAATTCTTTGAAAAAGCCAAGACTTTGGTAGAGATATTTCACCTGTTCTTCATCCTCAACTATCGCACTTCGTCCCGGGTTCAGCAAGTCCAACTCTATTGTTCGCATCAGCGAAGATAAAGCAACACAGGCCATCTCCCTCACGCTCTGATCTCCCTTTTAGTTGATTGTATGAAAATATAGAGCAATAGATATGAATTACTCCATAATATGCACCTTAGTACCTTACTCCATATATGAATATAATATTGCAACTTGCATTAAACAAATTTGTTCTTTTCCTGCTTTATCGTCAAATCTCATATAACCATTGTTGAAAAAGGCACTTTGGCACTCGGGGAGTGCCTAGGCGGCGATTAATTTAGTGTGTGTGTAATTTTTTACTTTATTTTTTTGTGTTTTAAATTTTTAATTTTTTAACACTTGATAATTATAAACTATTTAATATTTTAATAAATAATACTAAAATATTAAATATTGACTTAAAAAACATCGAGACTTTGAACAATTTAGGATTATTTCGGTCAAAACGATATCGTTTTGAGTGAAATAACTCGTTTAAAAAAGAAGGGAATAATAGCTAATCGGCCGACTAGACGAACTAGTTGGGTGCCTAGACCACTGATTATGGTGATACGCTAGGCGGTCGGTCAACGCCTAGCGCCTAGGCACTGACTAGGTGCCTAGGCAGGAATTTTGCAACACTGCATATAACTATGGATTTTTAGCTCGATAGCGACATTTAAATTTAAATATTTTAGGTATTGAATTTCATATATTTTTTTGTGATGAGAAAACCACGGCCACAATATTAAAAATGTCCACGGGGACGACCTATATAAGGAGGTAAACTAGTTTAAGTTGCACTTGTAAAAATTTGATTCTTAGACCCCTTTCATTTTATTTTTTATTATTTTTTTAACTTAGGTGATTCAATTTTTAACTTAGACAAAATAATCCATAATAAGTTTGTAATTACAGATTAGAGAATTCCCATGATTAATTATGATATTTCACATAGCATACAACATTATCTTAATTAAAACACTATGAATTGACTCAACATTATATTCTCACAAAATTGCAAGCTGTAAATCACTAGATTATCTTTTGTAACAATTGAAGCAGAGACGGAGCCACCTGGTGATTGCAGGGGCCCTTGGGGCCCTCCCCCAACTTTTTTTTTTTTTTTTATTAATATTATATATATTTTTTTGCCCCCTCTACCCCTCCAAAAGTAAAGTTTTTTTTTTTTAATATTATAATGTTTTTTTTTTTTTGGCTCCCCTGTGCCTCATCCAAAAGCTTCCAGAGTTCTAAAGTAGCTTTTAAAAAAACTAGCAGGCAGCAAGTAGTGGTACTTTGAAAAGAGGAATTAAAGCTTTGGATTTTTTATTTTATTTTATTAATTACTCTTTATTGAATTATTGGATCGGAGATGGATTCATCCGTTCTCACCATAGCAAAAAGTCTTGATATTGTAATTAAATGGTAGCTAAACCCTCTCTTAGAGCACTATCATTTTACTGCTAAGGAAAATGAAATACATTAATTGTTGTCCCCTGCACCAACAAATCCTGACTCCGTCCCTGAACTAAAGACAGAAAGACAGAAGAGTTCAGTAGTTCACAAAGATATGTTTCGTACCAATTCCTTTGATAGCAAGCTCCAGTCACGACGAACCATATCAAGACCTTTCTTTTCAATTACCTGAATGGCATAGCAATATAGTGACAAGCTGGTGATTGTAACTAATTCCAACAAGCATAGTGTTAAACTTGATAAAAATGCATGTATTAAACATAATTGTTACTTCATAAGGTGTTCCATCCTTAAATTGTACACCTTTGAATAATGACGACAGATTTTCTCATAATCTCAAAAATGAATTTACTCGGTGTACACTCTCAAATAACAACCGTGAGATTCCTTCATAACTCTAAGAAGGAAGCAGTTGTAAGGGTTGCCGCTAGAAGTCTTTTATTTTGATAGTATGGTATTACTTTACCTAACCTAACGTCATTAATGAATATGCAAACACGCATAATAAGGTTTAAATACAAAATACATTATTATGACCTTGTTTGACAGGGCCGTTCCATTAAAAATAGGGTCCTGTCTAATACTTAATTTGGACTTTCACTATTTTTGTTTCTAGATGCAATCTAATTAAATATAATTTCTATAACTAAGGTAATTGAGTCCAAATTCATATAAACTCCAAGTTATTGTATTCAATGACAAAAGTGAAAAAGTAATATAAAAAAATTGTCTCAGTATAGTGCATAAAATTCAACAAAGAAAAAAATTCATTTTAAAATTTAATTTAAAATTAGTGACATTCCTATGCATATTTAAATAAAATTTATTCGCCCAAATTTTGATATCAATTAATTCTAAAATTTTATTTTCACTTACAATTAAGACCAATATATAGATTTTTAAAAAATATTTATCAAGTATAAAAATATTGAACTATATATAAAATATTTATAAAAAAAAAAATTGGGGGCCCTGTATGGTCGCCCTGGCCAAACATGGCTAGGGCCGGCGCGGCTGTTTGATAACATAGTTAGCTTATCAACTAATTTTGGCTTATTTGACCAATATTAGATGTTTGACTTGGTTAAACAATCAATATGAGTGTTTGATTATTTAGTTTTTTGTAACAGTTTATTGCTCCAAAATACTAAAATTCAAAAATATGCTCAAAGCAGCTTTTTTAATAAGCTTTTTGAGAAAGTAACTTTGCATGTAATTAGCTAGCTAACAACTAATTTAATAAACATTTTTCTACAATCAGCTAATGATATCAACTAGTCAACCCCACTAACTGAATCAGCTAACAACTATTTACCAAACTTACAATAAAATATTTTTGATATACTACAATAGTTAGGGACGGACACAAAAGTATACTTGGATGGGTGAAAATGTGAAATTTTAGAACACTTTGAAATGATATAAAAATATTTTAAATAATGTGAATAGAAAAGACACGTACTATATTCATAAATACTTTTTAATTTTAATTTTTTTTAGTTAGATCAACTTTATATTTTTTCTAAATGAATTCGAATACGATGAAGTACAATATAAATGGCTAAAACTCTTATGTCTGCGGAACAACTCACGACAACCCAATCCATTAGATGATCACCAAAATCACAGCGGATGAAATGAAAATCATACATAGATGCCGGCCAACGCCTAATTCATCAACATTCATCAACTAATCTTCAAAACATCTTCATTAAAAAGATTTCGTGCATGCCTCAATTCTTCTCAAACAGCTCCACGCCGCAAAGCAACATATGAATATAATTCAGCCACTTAAACTCACTCACAATCAGATTATAATCAATTTAATATGTTGTTCGAATTACTCCAGGAATGCGTGAATCTTTAGCTTCGAAAATTCCTCCTTTATATATCAATCTTGAGTAACAAATTTACCCACATGTACTGCTGATAATCTACAAAATAATAATGTACATTTTATTATGGTCCATACAATAATTTGCCGAGTAAGATAGTGGATGTTTGAGCTCAAAACTTGGAGTAAAAACTCAACTATTGAGGAAGGCCTAAAAATCAATCTCCAAATAAGACAGATAACCAAGAGAAATCGAATTGAATAATAGATAATCCAATATGGATTTCCTGATCTCTTCCTCACCACCGCTACTGAAAGCTAGCGGTGCAATTGCTTGCTTTACCGCATGAAGCTAAGGAAGCCAATTCAAGTCTAAACACATTTCTCCATTCTAAACCTGAGAAAGAGACAAACATACACCAACTAGGATGCCTTCTACTACCTAAACTTCTGCATTGCGAGAAATCCTTCAAATTTTGTTTTCCTTTTCCCCGTGCGGCGTCTGTGCGGGTAAGAAATGGCAGAAATCCCAACCGTGAACGGATTTGGAGTGAGCTTCATTCATCGCTTTCTTGCAGTATAACAACTGTTTCAGATCAGAGATCCTTCAACAAGTGAATTCTTTATACATACCTAGAGTAAACGAGATAAACATATTGAGTTTGTCGGTGATTTTACGAGGTTAGGAGGCCTATTGACACGTATAGTAGGCTTTCCCTAAAATAGATATAGCAAAACCAGAATTTATGTAAAGAAATATGGATTTCCTCAACAACCCGCCTGTGCTACTGAAAGCTAGCGGTGCAATTGCCACCTGCAACACCTTGCTTTCTTGCTTTACCGCATAAAGGAAGCCAAGTCTAAACAGATATCTTCATTCTAAACCGGAGAAACGGACAAATCCTCCTGATTGTGTAATTGGTTTAGTCGAAGATGATGTTGCTGGCTTACAATAGATATGAAATTGCTATGATGGAATTAGTGTGGCCGGGTAAATGAAATTAAAAAACATATATAATAATATTGTCAAATGAAACTGAAGTATAATTAGAATGATATATATTTCATCGTCTACCGCACCGGTGGACCATGAAAAATTTTGCCATATGTTTCATATCCAGCTTCCATGCTAAAATGCTACATAGCTATACGGTTTCTAACATGACAATAAAAATAATGTTTGATTATCTACATTATTACAAAGAGCTCATACCTGGAAATTAAATTAATTGCACACATATAAAATAGTAGATATTATATTGATTGTTACTTTTTAGTTGCAAATTTTGTTGCTTAACGAGATAGCTATAATCATTTTAATACAAATTTGTACCCCTCATCAGTAGTTATAGATAATTATTACTGTTTGGAAGAAGAGACCAGGGGTCGAGTCGGCAACTTCTCAAAGGAGCAATGAGCAAAGGTCTAGCCTCTATGTTTAGTTGAGTTACCATGATTTATATCTTCCTATATACTTTGTTGGGCCGGGCGTGGGGACCCTTAGGATTGGGGATTAACCTAAGTTTTGACAAATAATTAGCCAACTAAAATAATAATGTGCATCATTTGTACATTTACAAATTACAATCATTCTCATTTCTCAAATATTTGACAAAACTAAATACAAATATACTTGACAAACATAGATAAACAAACATTTTATTAAAAGATTGCCTTAATATATTTGCTTACAATCCTAACCTAAGCGTACAAAAGATTGACTACAAAGCTCCCAATGAGTCCCAATTATACTCAGATTAGAAGATCCTTTAACATACTTAGGCCCACCCTATTAGTCTATTTTGACACAAATTTTAATAGCAAGGCTGTTGGCAAGCTGATTTCTTTTAGTTTTTTTTTTTTTAATCTTTTTTTAGTTGGCCGATTCAAAGGCCAACTTTTAAAAAAAATTTGAATTTTGTTATTAATTTTTACATAGTAAAATTATATATAAAAAATTGTAAATATTTATAATTATAAATTTATTTTAATTTTGATAGTTATAATTTAAATATAATAAAAATAATAATTTATAATTTTTATAATGATAATAAATAAAAAATAATTAAAATATAGTGGTAAAAATGTGGGTCCACAAAAAAATTGAAAAAAAAAACTTAAAACTAATGGAGAGAAAAAAAATTTAGATTGAATAAGATAGTAGATGTTTGGACCCACAAAATACTTGGAGTAAAAACTCAACTATTGAGGAAGGCCGAAAAATCAATCTCCAACTAAGACAGATAATCAAGAGAAATCGAATAATAGATAATCCAATATGGATTTCCTGATCTACTGAAAGCTAGCGGTGCAATTGCTTGCTTTACCACATGAAGTTAAGGAAGCCAATTCAAGTCTAAACAGATTTCTCCATTCTAAACCTGAGAAAAAGACAAAACATATATACACCAACGAGGATGCCTTCTACTACCTACGCTTCTGCATTGCGAGAAATCCATCCGATCCTCACCTTCAAATTTTCTTTTCCTTTTCCCCGTGCGGCCTCTGTGCGTGTAAGAAATGGCAGAAATCCCAAGCATCTCCAACACCACCCGCTGTTCCCACTCAATCTGATCTACAGCAGTGAGCGGGATATATATGGAGTCTGCAGTTTGGCCTCTTTAAAACACATTCTAAAGCTGAGTAAAAGACAAATACAACGTAACGTCACCCCCCACGCCAACGAGGATGCCTTCTACTACCTACGTGTCTGCAGTTTGGCCTCTTTAAAACCAAAACACTCATTGCGACAAATCCATCCACCAACACACTAAAGTTTTCTTTTAATTTCCTTTTCCTCTTTGTATGAAGTGGCAGAAATCTCAAGCAGTCCCAACTGTGATTCTCTAAGATAGAATCAAAACCATTTTTGTGACCTTTCTAGTGAACAGGTTAGAATATGCGTACCACACTCTAACATGTATGTCAGAAAATTTGAACCAAAGGATTTTTCAATCCTAACTGAATCCAGTTCATTTTCTAGTAACAGGCAGGTTAGAATATGCGCATCACACTCTAACATGTACGTTAGAAAATCTGGACCACAGGATTTTCTAATCCTAACTCTCTTGCTACTCTAGCTTTGAGGTCGGGTTCTCTTCCAGACCCTTCATTTATTATCAGCTACGTCGAGCGTTCATTCCAACGTGATGGGTTCCTCATTAGACCTTCACAAAAAAACATTTTCAAAGGACGAAGAATTTCTTATTTTACATGTTCTTATGTATGTTCGGAAGGTGCGGGCCAATTATTTTGATGGGTTATGCCAAATTGAAGTTTGTGTTTCATTTCAGCTAAAACTCTAAGTTGATAGTTGAATTGCACATTTATATTTATATATTATATACGCTCAACACAATTGGAATTGAATTTCTATTCCTAATAAGGAGAGAATGAGTAGAAATTTCTATTCCATGAAAAGAGAGAATTGCAATTTCGCATTCCTTACTTACAAGCAAACAATGGAATTTTACAAGTTCAAAGAATTATATTGAAAAGGAATTACAATAATTACATTGTACCAAATAGGCACTTAGTGTTTTCAAAATGTAGTGATTAACTTAAAGTTGTCAAACAATCTTAATTGTACATATTAAAATTTCCTCGAGAAAAATAATTTTTATTATCTAAAACTTATTCCATAAATCAAACATGCTATAAAGTTCCATTTGCCAATAATACCACATTGTTAGTACATAGTATTTTGCTGACCAAAGAAATCAAAATTCATATATATATGAATTAAATTTTACAAGGGAAAAAAAAAAAAAAAAAAAAAAAAAAAAAAAAAAAGACAATAAGATAAACACAGACGGTTAAGTCCTTTTATTTCTCACACACACACACAAAAGAGGGAGGGAATAGGAGTAGAGCTGAATTTGGTTTCCTATACTCATTCAAATTATTCAATCTTGGTTAGATGGCGCAATGTGAATTTCTGCAAGGACAAAAGGATTTTCTCCAGCCTCTCCTTGGTGGCCTCATGGATCAAGTTGCCGTCGGCGTCAAACTTTGCAGGAGGCTCGAATGCCTGCAGGAAAAACTCAGGTTTGTTGATGAAATGGAGGTCCAGGAAAACTCCGATTTGCCGTAGGTGGGTCTGCCCTACTCCTCCTCCTAGGAATCCTCCGGCGCTCACGATCGCCGCCGTCTTGTCACCCCACACGTTCGGCGGCCGAGACGCCCAATCAATCGCGTTTTTCAAAGGTGCTGATAGAAATTAAAACAGCGGTACATAATTGCAGTATATTTAGTGTTAGGTTTACTTTCAATTCGCCATTAATTTGATCTTTTAGAACGTACCAGAGACGGAGAAGTTGTTTTCCGGAGAAGCGAAGAGTGCGCTGTCGGCTCGGAGAATCTTCTGGCGGAATTCCTCCACCTCCGGTGGAAACGTTCCGTCTTCTCCCTCGAGATCGGTGTTCAGAATCGGTAAGGACGATATGTCCACGTACTCTATCTCCATCCCGTTGATTGATTCCTTGCAAATCTCCATCGCTATAGACATATACATATATATAATCAGAAGATTGCTTAATTGAGTAGATCAGATATACTAATTCAATGAGTAATCGCAGGGGAAGATGAGATCGATTGTTACCGGCGCGGATGAGACCGCGATTGTAAGAAGCTTTGCGGAGGGAACCGCAGAGGGCGACGACTTTGATCACCGGTGATTGAGTTGCCATTTTTTGATTTGCTGCTCGATCTGTGACTGTTACGTTCAAATTCCCAGATAGTTTGAGGTGTTACGGCTAGCACGGAGTATTTATACATGGAAAAAAGTGATGGAGGTTAGTATATGAGAATCAAAGTCAACGGCTGCGGTAGCTTATTCCGACCTCATCCATGGCGACTCTTATTCCGTCTTTTACGACGAATGTTGCACTCTGGTGAGCCCATTCTCGTTTTTAATTCCCCAAGCCGGCCGCTTTAATTTCTCTTTAATTTATATATACATTCGGATCGGATCGGATCGGAGTATTATTTTGATGAGCTCCCTGCTCCCGTCACCACCACAATTGCTTCGTTGTTTATTCATGGCGGCTGCGGCTATTTGTCCACCACAATATAATGACCGCATGCATATTCATTCATGACGTTAGGTTAGGTAAGGTAATCATATCAATAATTGCTTCGTTGTTCATACATGAGTTACGAAAAAACTTGTATGTGATCTTAGTCAGTCATGATTTGATTTAGTGTTAGCTCCCGGAGGCAAGGAAGCTGAACTAGGGAATCGTTAAGGGGACGCACTTGTCACTTGAGTTATTCCTTACGGAGTTACGCATTGGGTTACATTAATTTCATTATAACTATACTAAAGTATCATTTTTAACTATACTATAATCTCATTTGATTTATACTAAAGTATCATTTTAATTCTACTAGGAATAAGGTTTAAATTGGTCAATGAACGTACCATGAAAGTGCAATTAGGTCACTAAAAGTAAAAAAATGTGCAATTAGGCCACTGAACACTTCAAATGAATGCAATTCACTTAATAACAGGTTACCTTCCATTTCATTAGGTTACATGTTTACATGGATGGTGATGTGGCATTTTAAAATAATTTTTTAATAATAAATATAAAAATTAAAAATTAAAGTTTATTAATATTAATATTATTTTTAATAATAATTTTTTAATATTTTTTAATTAATTTTATTTTAAAGTTTATTATTTAATAAATATTTAAAATAAAAATTAAATATTAAAAAAAATATTACCTTTTAAATATTTATTAATATTAATATTTTTTTTCATATTTTAAATTAATTTGTAATTTTTAATTTTAAAGTTTATTAGTAAAAAAATTCTTTAAAATGTCAACTCACCATCCATGTAAGCAGCCAACCTGATGAAAAAATTGAAGGTAACCTGCTATCAGGTGAAATTGCATTCATTTGAAGTGTTGATATCAGGTGAAATTGCATGCATTTAAAGTGTTCAATGGCCTAATTGCACATTTTTTACGTTCAGTGGTCAATTTGAATCTTATTCCATTCTACTATAATCTCATTTGATAATATACATTATTGTTTGAGCTCTATTTTTAGTTTTAATTATAGTAACATTATTTTAATTGCATTGCACTTCAAGTCATTTGACAATATATGATATTGTATGGCTCTTGATTTTAATTCTATTTTTTCAGTTTCATTTTTCAAACACACTAATTTCATTATAATAACATTAAAATATTATTTTAATTATACTATAATTTCATTTAATGATCATGATCCACACAACAATGTATGAACCATGGTTTACTGTATAACAACTGGCTAGCGTAGCTGTTGGTTTTCTTGTTACTCAAAAAAATAAATAAGTCTATAAACTGTAGTCATTCAAAATAGGGTTCTTTTTTAAAAGATGACATGGAGGCCAAGCACAGTAATGGATCTTGCAGCAATTCCATCATTTTGAATAATATTAGCTATAGTACGGCTTGAGAGGCTGCTATAACCCTTCAAGAACAGCTGTGTTTCAGGATTGAAATTATGTTCACCAGTTGATGACAACAGAAGACTGAAAAACATGTCATGCTACTTGAGCGAATCACAAATCTTACATTATGAAAGAACACCAGTCAGATACAAAAACAGAAAGGGATCTAAAGTAAACTGATCTCATGAAGTTTGAAGAGAGATGTTCAAATGGCTATGAAATTCCATATCAGGACAAGATGAACACATTTTGGGGCTTACACGGCTACCAAGGAAAGCTCGGTGAGATGTCAAATTACTTCCATAGCTTGCGCAATGACATGTTTTTCTCCGTGTCTTTCTTCATCACCTTCGCAACCGCCATCTCAAAATCTTCCTGCGTGACATGGACCCTCCTTTCTCTCAAAGCAAACATACCTGCTTCTGTGCAAACAGCCTGCAGACATGATAAATGTACATTATGGTATCAACACGGAAAATTCAAATTAGCTTTACCTTCTTAGTTATCTATGCATTCTCCTATTATCATGTTGTTGCCCCTTCATTTTTTTGTTCTCCCTTCATTTGCTATCATGCATAGAGCGTAGGGGAATACATATAATGTGAAAGTGATAAATGTAATATCATTATTTCATTCATCCAAATTATCCAACCAAATTTCATATCTCCCTCAATTGAAGCATATGTAGTAGCCCACCCAGGTAGAGGTCTCAACTCGCCAAGTTCAAGGTAACCCATGACATGTAAAGAACATGATACAAGAATGTACAGAGCATAAAAACCAAGAGACTAAGGAACAAAATGGCCCTTGTTTTCCATATTGGTGAAATGGACAAAATGTCCCAATTGTGGCCAAAAGATAGACAGCTCACCTTAAGCTCAGCCCCTGAAGCGCCATTCATCTTTTCTGCTATCTTTTTCAAGTCAATGCCACGCATCAAGTTCATTTTCCTTGAATGAATCTTCAGGATATCCCAGCGAGACTGGAAAAAGAATATTGTCACATCAGTTGTAATGAACCAAAAAGGGATAAATCAATATGAAAACCAAATCAAATTTAGTATCACAATATGCATACCATGAAGAAAGAGAAATAAGTAAACAATCGTAAAGCCAACATGGGCAGCTCAATTGGTTCCTGGGTGATAAATTGTGGGCAACGGCAAGTAAACAATCATAAAATTTCATACCTCTTCATTGGGATTTGGAAATTCAATTTTCCTGTCAATTCTGCCTGGCCTAAGGAGAGCTTGATCCAGAATATCAATACGGTTGGTGGCCATTAATACCTGAAGAGTGTGTACATTGATGTGTTAAAAACTGTATAATTTAAAATAAATAATTAAGCGTTCATCATATTCATGTTTAACTGAGCTCTCAAAACTCACCTTAATCTTATTTGATGCCTCAAATCCATCCAGCTGGTTAAGAAGCTCCAACATTGTGCGCTGCACCTCACTGTCACCATTGCCACTTCCTGATTCCATTCTAGCAGATCCAATGCTATCTATTTCATCCATAAATATAATAGATGGAGCATGCTCTCTGTCATACAACAAAAAAAGCCATAAAAAGTTCAAATGAAGTCATAATAAGCCAAACAAAAGGAGAGGAAAATATTTGTAAGAGAAGCAGGAAGATAAGCATACAAGATTTCTCTTGAAGCATACAAACCTAGGTATTAGTATCTTGATCAAACAATTGAGAATGGACTTAGCCTAGAATTAAAATTAATCAACAGGTTCTATATCACATTCTCTTTTAGTGCTAAATAGAGGGAAGTTTTGAAGTACCTAGGATAATGTAAAGTATTTTTCATAAATTTCTTTCAACCTGTTTTTTTACTCGGTAACTCAACAATTTAACAAGCTCAAATTCATCCAAACTATCTTATTTTTTACTGTGAAATAAGCATCTCAAGTTTACCATCACATATAATAAAGCCTCTCATAAATGACCTATTGAAGCCAAAGTAAGTGAAGACTTAAGGAAATACATTATAGCAATCCTTACTTAAAAAGAAGAAATTAATAGCACTCTTTAATGTGGGACATATAAGAACTATTTTATTTTCATTGGTCAAAGTTCTCCTCATATGAATTCCCTTGTTTTGCCTCAATTTCAGGTTTCACCATCAAACCACAGCATAAGGAAGCTAACATCGCATACATAGAGTTGTCAATCTAAGAGAAAAGAACAAACCTGGCCATAACAAAAAGTTCTCTCACCATACGAGAACCTTCCCCAATATATTTCTGCACTAGTTCAGAGCCAGAAACCCGAATGAAGGTACAATCAGTATGATGTGCAACTGCCCTTGCCAACAATGTTTTCCCTGTTCCTGGGGGTCCATAGAGCAATACTCCCTGTTTTTTTAATAGAAAAAGTTAGAGGTTTTGACCATCAGTGCAAGGATCCCATATCATGGAGACCAAGGGAAAGACTATTCACTATTACACACCTTTGGTTGAGCAATTCCAAGACTCTCGAACAACTCAGGATGTTTAATGGGAAGCTCAATAACCTGGCATTTACATGCAGATAATCAATTTGTTAAGTTAATAAAGAACAGAATAATGGAGTCATGTGACTGATGATGGAAAGTGGCAAAATTAATTGACACATAAACAATATGGAAAAAATACTAACCTCCTTAATCTCTTTGATTTGCTGATCAAGGCCACCAATCATATCATAAGTAGAGTCAGGAACCTTTTCAACTTTCATGAGGTTGACTAAAGGATCCACTTTGCTTGGTAAAATTAAGTGAAGAACATAGCTATCATTACGAAGGGCAACTCTGGTAGATGGAGTAATCTTTGTTATGTCAATGCTCTTATCAACATCAACCACATATTTCCCTTCAGGATGGACCTGAACACCAGAACAAGAAACAAACAAACTCAGATGATGTATTTAAAAATTTATAAACAAATAGCTTTTAAACACAAAAAGAACTAATAGCAATTAAAAACAACTTACTTTCACTAAAACTTTAGATTTCCCCATCACTTTGACAACTTCACCAACATAAGACCCAGGCTCCTGAAGCAACTGTAACTCTTCCTTCAGCATTCTTACTGCTCAATGAAAACAACCAAAAGGAGAATAAAAACACCAATTGCCTAATTCAAAACAAAATCTAGAAGAAAGTTCAAAACACAATAAAAAGAATTTCAAACAAAGGAATAAAACCAGTAACATCTAGAAATTCTGTAAATTTTCAACTCAATTTTTAACTGCATATAATATAAGCAATAAACATGTGCATGCGCTTCTACAGCACAACCTACAGCATCCAAAACATAGCATATGTCTAAAGTCCTAAAGATGTTAACTTGTTATCGGGTAAGTGATACTCTTAACTGAAATTAAGCTTACTGCTTCATACCCAATACGGAGCATTATACAATTAAAGGGGAAAAACGTACATACAAACAAAAAGATCACAAATTTAAACAAATCTTCGAAGCTTTGAATCGATATGTCAATATGTCGTTGTTTATAATTATAAATTCTATAATTCTAGGGCTTTTTTGAACTGACCTTTTGAATTGAGCTCATTGCGCTGGGCTTCAAGCCGATTGAGATTATGACTCTTTTGACGGACTTGAAGTTGGAGATCGTGGATGTGCTGCATATAGTATTGCCTCAAGCCTTCGCCTTGCTTCATCGGCTTCGCAGAACAGCTCTCCTCTCTCTCTGATTCGGGTCGAGTCTTCTCTACACCAGCTGTTGCCATTTTTTCCGATTCCTGGTTCTAGGTTTCCGGTGACAGTTCCACGGCGAAGAAGAAGAAGGAGAGAGCTCTGATTAGGCGGTGGGTTGGAATTGAGATTGGATTCTACAGATTGTTCTTTTCTTGGAGGATTGGAAACCTATAATTTGGGAATTACACTAACCGCCTCAATGTTTGTTTTTATTCGATAATGTGCCCTTTATGTTTTACAGTTTGCAATTACACTAATACCCTTGCTTATTTAGGCTCCGTTTAGTATAGCGGTAGACCTGGCAATTATGGACACGACTCATTAACACGACAAGAAACTGAACACGAAAATAACGGGTTAATGTTTAGCCTTAACGTGTCCCGGGTCGCTAACGGGTTGACCCGTTATGTTTCGTGTCTTAACGGGTTAACCAGTTTAACCCGTTAACATTATCGTGTTAATCCGTTTACACGAACTCGTTTACACAAACCCGTTTACAACATGCTAAAAACTATGGATGAATTTACTAAATTAGGTAAAGATCATACACCAATTATTGATGTTCAACAATCTGAAATTTGAATTTTTATTAGTTTCAATTTTATTCTAAAAACTAGTATGAACTTCTTTATATATGAGTTTTGGATGTTATTTTATATTATTGTATGAATGTTATAAATTGAATAATTTTTTAGTTTGTTTGATGAATTTAATTGTAGATTTTATTTCTTTTTTATATAACTTAACTTTAAATTTTAGTTTTTTTAATATATTAATATGTTTAGCGGGTTTAAACGGGTTTCGTGTCATATCGTGTCGACATGAACCGAAACATGTTAACAATACGTGTATCGTGTCAACCCGCTTAACCCGTTAATAAATCGTGTTCGTGTTCATGTTAAAAATTTGAACCCGTTAACCTTAACGTGTCATGTACATGTTTAGTCTTATCGTGTTCGTGTCGTTATTGTGTCAACCCAGTAACAAACCCGTATATATGAATTGTCAGGTCTATGTAGCAGTTAGGTAGGTGACATTGAGATTTTTTTTTTTTTTTTTTTGATAAAAGGTGACATTGAGATATAAGTAGTTGAATTACTTTTATTAAACCGTGTTCACTAGGTTCTTACTATTATAATTAAAATTAGTATTACTTCTCTAACCAAGATTCATTCAAATGATTGTTAGGAATAAGGATAGCAATTTAACCCAATCTTAATGGAAAAAATTGGGTTAACCAAAATTCATTCAAATAATTCATTTTTAAAGTATTATTCTCGGCAAAGTCGATTACTTCGCCGTGTCATCTTTATTCTGTTTATTAAACGGTAGTGGTAATTAGCTGTCGATTACCCATTAGTCGTAAAACCATCAATAATTATTATTATTATTATTATTATTATTATTATTATTAGATCTCATACACCAACTTAAATATTAAATATATAGAAAGATTTGATATAAATAAAATACAAAGTATTTTTTTTATAAATATTTTCCTATAGAGTTAATTCCAATTTTGGTCCTAGATTTATAGGGGTAGATTGGTAGTCAACTTTTAGTCCTTTTTTTATTAGCCACATTTGGTCATAGTATTATTATGGCATGACTGTTTTTGGTCCTCTGTAAAAAAGATTATTGAAATGACGTTAAATATAAAGGCATTTTGATTTTTTTTTTTACAAAGTCAGTTGATCCGCTATATTTTTATTTTTACTTTTTTTTTTGAGTCATTTCCATTTTTACAAAGTCATTTGATCTTTTTTTTTGCCACATTGCGGCCAGTCTTATTTAGTCATTGCCACTTTTGGTCCACCGTTAAAATTTTCGTCAAATGACCGTCTAAAACAAGGGTATTTTTGGTCTTTTAATGCTTTGGTCATCTCCTTGACCCTTTGCAGTGGTTTTTCTTACACATTTTTATCCAATGAAGAGGTCCGGCGAAAGCCATGTGAGCCACATTACAAAGCTATGGCTTTTGCCGGACCTCTTCATTGGATGAAAATGTGTAAGGAAAACCATTGCAAAGGGCAAAGGAGATGATCAAAGCATGAAAAGATCAAAATACACTTGTTTTGGACGGTCATTTGACAAAACTTTTTAACGATGGACTAAAAGTAGCAAAGACTAAATAAAACTGGCTGTAATGTGGAAAAAATTAATGAAGTGGACTAAAATTGGCAATGCCCCAATAACAGTAGGACCAAAAATGAAAATGACTCTTTTTTTTAAAAAAAAAATCATATTTAAAGACCGAAATGCCCTTGTATTTATGGGAACTTAAACGATTTTATTGATAAATGACCAAAACTAGTCATGCCACAATAATACTAGGATTAAAAGAGGATATTTTGAAGAAAAACAAAAAAAGACTAAAAGTGAAATGACACCTATAAATTTAGAACAAAAATTGGAATTAACTATTTTTTTATTATACTCCATATATCACATTTTATCTGCCCTACTTACTATTCATTAGTGAAACTAATTCTTTCTTCTTTGTTTATTTTTTAGTATTTTTATTTATTTTTAAATTTGATTTTTTGTGTTTAATAATACTTTTAGTATAATTTTTAAGAGTAAATACCAGTGGAGTTCCTCCGACTTTGATGACACTGCCACTTATAGTCCTCAACTTTTAAATTAACCACTTTTAGTCCTCCGACTTTGATGACACTGTCACTTTTAGTCCTCAACTTTTAAATCAACCACTTTTAGTCCTCGTACTTTTTGTTTCTAGTCACCTATGGTCCTTTCTTTACAATTGAACTTCTAATGTCATTTTCTCAAGGGCAATTCAGTCATTTGGTCCAAAATTTAGTGTTAAAAAAGGAGAGTGGAGAATAGAGTTTCTTCAATTGTTCTGATGAGGAAACATAATACTTAATACATTAATTATAAAATGACTAAATTGCCCTTGAAAAAATGACATTAGATGTCCAATTGTAAAGAAATGACCATAGGTGGCTAGAAACAAAAAGTAAGAGGACTAAAAGTGGTTGATTTAAAAGTTGAGGACTAAAAATGGCAGTGCCATCAAAGTCGGGGGACTAAAAGTAGTTAATTTAAAAGTTGAGGACTAAAAGTGGCGGTGTCATGAAAGTCGGAGGACTAAAATGGGTTAATTTAAAAGTTGGGGACTAAAAGTGACGGTGTCATCAAAGTCGGAGGACTAAAAGGGGTTGATTTAAAAGTTGAAGACTAAAAGTGGCGGTGCCATCAAAATCGGAGGACCTCCACTAATATTTACTAGAATTTTTAAACATATAAATTTTGTAAATGAATACTAAACTTAATAGGCCTTCACTATTAGTAGACTTTGGTGGGATTTTGGAATAGTAAAGTCTTGGAAGATGGCATTTTTATAAATGGGAAGGAGTGAAATTAATGAAGACTTTTCTCCTGCAAAAAGGTATGGTGGACCCCATTTTGGGGAATGTCACTGTGCCTCACATGCGTGAGGCGCAGTGACCGCGCCACTACGCCTCACATGTGTGAGGCGCAGTGACCGCGCCACTGCACGCGCCCGCCTGGGCGCGTAAAAATATATATATATATATATATATATATATATATATATATATATATATATATTTAATTTTTTTTATTTTTATTTTGTTTTTCTTTTTTCCTCCACTTTCATTTTCTCTCTCTTAATCATACCTGCAAAATTACTTAAAAAAAAAGGGAGGGAGTATATTTTAAAGGATAGCGTCATGCAATCATGCAACTTTTGTTTGTCGAGTCGACATGGCAATTTTTTTTTTTTTTTTGAAGATCGACATGGCAATTTATAGTGCGGTAAAAATGTAATTACAAGTAAAGAAAATGGTGTTATTGTCCTTACGCCTTCTGAGTAATCTCTCTCATATTTTCCATGCGACAAGTCTCGATGACACATTTTTTTCCTTTCCTGCGTCGATCTTCGGCTCTTCGAGTCTTCCCGCACTGCTTATTTAGTGAGGCTCAGCTCAATCCAAGCAACTCCTCCCTGTTCTCGCCATTTCAATCTCTCCAATCCCAGAAATTTCCGGGGAAAAATGTCGGGAAAAGGCGCCAAGGGTCTGATTATGGGCAAAACATCCGCCGCTGCGGCCAACAAAGACAAGGATAAGGATAAGAAGAAACCCATCTCTCGCTCCTCTCGTGCCGGTCTCCAGGTAATCATTGTTTTTTTTTTCTCGTGGAAAACGAGGCTTCTTTCTGTTGATTCTTTAAATTTTACAGCTTCAATTTGGGATTAGCTGAAATCCATTTGTTCCTGCTATCAGCTTAAATGTGTAATTTTGTTTTGTTTTCTGGAACAATTTGGCGGTTTAAAATTGTTGGGTCTTTAAAGTTTTAGCTTAAAGTTGGGATTTTGATGAGCCCCTGTTGGTTTTAGTTTTATGACGTGAGCTTTGCCCTTTTGAAGCGGTAGTTTTGAGTTCTGTAATGGTTAGTATTGGTTGTTAGGCTAATGCAAGTGAGAATTTCTGGGCATGCACTATCATAAAGGTCTGCTTGATATTGGATATTGGATAATGTTTATTGCTAGTTATCCAAAAATTAAAGTAAATAAAATTAGTTCTTAGCTGCTTCCAAGAGTAATTAGGGGGTTGTGGTTTTGTCAAGACATGAATAGGAAATTAGAATGTCTAGGCTTCTAACTAGCAAAGTTAAAACAGTTTCAAAGCCTTAATGTGTTGCCTATTAAGGGAAATGGTATGGCTATCGTTTGATATACACTTCGTTTTCTTGCTATAGGCATAGGAAGAGTGTTTTAAGATGTGAACAACATATTGAATACTTGTTTTGCGGATTAGAGGACATTTATGTAATATATTGGGCTAATTGCTATGGAGTAGTAAAATTTGAGTTCGTCAACTTCAGGCAAACACATCCTAGTCCCACAGCCTACATTAACATTAAGGATTGCAAGAGATCCCTGATGTTATGATTTAAAGAAGGAATTTGAAGGATCCAAAGGGACAACTATCAATTCCTGCTAGGTGAATAGTATTGAGCTTGATCTGCTGTAGTTTTGCTATGTTCTTGCAATTTACCTGTGTAACTTTTATTAAAAAAATTAATGACTTCTAGTTCTAGAGGGATTGTAAGGGGCACTCAAAACTATATATATGTTATTGCAAATTTTATCAAGATAACAGGGGTAACAGTAAAAAGAATGTAACAGGGGTATCTGTTATGTCTTATAAATTCATATTTCTTCTCTTATATTTTCAATGTGGGACTTCTAACAGAATGTATTACATGATGTAATGTTTTGTTCTGATTGTGCAATGTTTGTAATGTTTTAAGTTCCCGGTTGGACGTATTCACCGGTTGCTGAAAGAGCGGACAACAGCAAACGGGAGGGTGGGTGCAACGGCAGCCGTATACTCTGCAGCTATTTTGGAGTATCTGACTGCTGAAGTGTTGGAGCTGGCTGGGAACGCGAGCAAGGACCTGAAGGTGAAGCGTATAACTCCAAGACATTTGCAGCTTGCGATTCGAGGCGATGAAGAACTAGATACCCTGATCAAAGGAACGATAGCTGGAGGGGGAGTGATCCCGCACATCCACAAGTCGCTCATCAACAAGTCTTCCAAGGAATGATGATGTTGCTGTCCAACTCCATCGTCGGTCTCGGTTGTTACATTCATTGGAGACTAGGGTTACATTCCTGCAAATAAAACCATCTGCATTTGGTTTAATTTGCTGGAGAAAACATAGATATAGAATTGTGTATGGGGTTTGTTGCCAAATTCTATCTAGGCCCTTGTTAGCTATTCTCATTGTATTTGCCAAATTGCATATAGGCTCAGTTATTCTGGACATGGGTTATCTGTTAATGATTCTAATGAAGACACATAGGAGGGAGGTTATGAGAATTAGGTATGTAGTGCCTTCCCTGCACTCAAAGCATTTCTAATTGCAATGTCAAACATTTCTAAATGCACAATTTTAATTATAGAAAATTACAAAAATGTCACCGTGTTTTATTCTTTTTCATTGATTCTAGTCTTTAATCATCCTAGATGGTTGAATCAAATTTATCCATAATTCTCATCTAACAGATTGTTTTCATGTGAACCTGGTCCTATATATAATTAGAAATTAAACATAATATCTCTTATATGTTCAAATTAAAGTTTCACACTTGTATCATTTCATCGTATTCAGATATCTTTCACCCAAAAAAAAAAAAAAAGCAACAAATCTTTTTGAATATTTAATTTTATAAATATCTAAAAAATTATATGTAATATATTCAATGTATCAATGATATACATAGTTTAATTTAATTCTTGATATATACCAAATAAAGTATGTAACTAGTAATGCAACTGGCGACAACTACGCAATCCCCGCCTCGTCACCTCTCTGTCACTCACATTCTTGTCTCCGCCTCTCCACTCCTCACCCTCTGATCCTCTCCGTCCCTCTGTCTCTCTAGTATGTCCTTATGACCTCATCTACTCATATTCATAGTCTCAAGCTCAACCGCCCAATCTTTAACCCCTCTAGCTCTTCACATAGGAAACCCTAGATCTGCCTTCGAGACTTTGTGTTGGTAGACTTTTTGCCTAATGTCAGAGAAAGCGTATTGAGTTTCTGAGGGAGATTCAGGTATGTGAATCTTGTACTGGTTTCTCATATTTTTTTTTAATGCTTGTTTGTTCTATAGAACTCCAATTCTATGCGGACATGCATCAATGAAAGATTTCCTACTCTAAAAATTCCAATGTCATTGCAGATTGTTCAAGAGGATTAAATGTACATGGTTAACTGAATTGAAACAATAAATAGGGAAAGTGGCAAGTGATGGGGATCGGAATTATTTGAAATTTAATTTGGCATATGTATGCTGTATTGATCCAATTTTAATTTAATTGTTGCTAATAAATTGATTTTCTCATTGAACAGTACAGTTTTGCTATTTTGGTGATTAAAGAATGACATAACTTTTACTGGTTCATTCACTAAAACTTAAAGGTATTTAATCTTTAACCAATACCATAAAGTCTTTGTAAAAATTAGTCATTCTTTAATCACAAAAAATGTTCAATGAGAAACTCAATTTATTAGCAATAATTAAATTAAAATTGGATCAACACAACATACATATGCCAGATTTCAAATAATTCCTCACTTGGCACTTTCCCTATTTATTGTGTCAATTCAATTAACCACATTTAATCCCCTTGAACAATTTACAATGACATTGAAATTTTCAGAGTTGGATACCTGACCTTTCATTGATGCATGTCCGCATAGAGTTGGAGTTTCATAGAACAAACAAGTATTTTAAAAAATATATAAGACACCAATACAAGATTCACATATCTGAATATCCCTGAGGAACTCAACACGCTTTCTGACATCAGGCGAGAAGTCTACCAAATCAAAGTCTCGAAGGAAGATCTAGGATTTCCTATGTAGAGAACTAGAGAGGTTAAAGAATGAGAGGTTGGGCTTGAGACTATGAGTATAAGTAAATGAGGTTATAAGGACTTACCCGAGAGGCATAGGGACGGAGAGGGTGAGAAGCGGATTGGAGACAAGGTTGTGAGCGGCAGAGAGGCGGAGATAGAGCCGGAGACCGAGTAGCTGTCGCCTATTATAGTCTCTGGAGATGATGGTCGATCGATTTTTAGGTGAGGAGCAAGAGAGGCAAGCGGCAAAAATAAGGGTTGAACTATCGAAGTTTGAATGCCTAACCCCTCTCTCTCTCTCTCTCTCTCTCTCTCTCTCTCTCTCTATATATATATATATATATATATATATATATATATATATATATATATATATATATATATATATATATATATATATATATATATATATATATATATATATATATAATTGCGTTCAGGTGAGAACACCTCGCCAATGAGAGAAATCATAACCGGCCACCGTCCACGTGTCTAGATCTAATGGATCAGAAACACTGATTTTTTTTTAAATGCAATTGCATTTTTGTAAATACTTGAACATCGATAGAAGTGCAAGTAAATTTTGTTAAAAGTACAAGTAATAGTTTCATATAATGCACTTAAGTGCAAGTAAAATGTAATACAAGTGCAAGTAAAATGAGTATCAATATTAAGTGCACCTATGTGAAAGACTTTATCATTAAGTGCACGAATGTTGCCAAGGTAAATTACTTGTAAACTTGCACCAGTTACTTGCACTTGTAACACATTTTACTTGCACCAAAGTTTGATTTATTTACAAACATTTCACCACGTCATTTAAAAAAAAAATTATATCTGATTCGTTGAATCTAGACACGTGGACGGCTGTGAGTGGTTCTGAATTCTCTCATGGGCAACCATTCTTACTTGACCATCCCCTAAATATATTTATAATGATTTCCGTCCACTATACTTTTGGTGGTCGAAAAAAAAGACCACCTGTAAACAATTTTTAATGATCGAAAAAAATTCAACCACTTTTACTTGGTGGTCAGAATTTCCAACCACCGTTTAAAAGTGGTCGAAAATGCCAACCATCAAGTAAGAGGGAGTCTGAAATTCAGACTCTTCTCTGTTAGACCAAACTCTTCGACGGAAAAAATAAAAAACTTTCACTTTTTCTAACCTTTTTTGTGGATGGTAAAAAAATTGGTTAGAAAGTTGATGATTTTCAGCCATGGTAGTACAATGATGATATCAGTAGATGTCATGCATATGCAAAAGAAAAAAAAATAGTATTCCCGAGTATAGCCACGAGTTCAATAATTGCTAACACCATATATTCTGGTTAAGCCCATCGTACAAGATATATGTAGTGTAATTTATTTCTTAGTATTTGTGATTTATATATATATAAAATCTTGGTTTATTATGTGTACACCCATAATATAATGTGTAACACAAATACCTAAACAATTTATTATATTTTTTCATGTCAAAAAATTAATTGGTGTTAGGCGGATGAGTCTAGGCATCGTACAAACCGAATTTAAAATTATATTAAACCTTGTAATAGCCAAATTAACCATTTGATCAATTTGAGCTGGGCTGCCCTCCGTAAGGGTTTGATGCTGATACTGGAATAGTAAAAATGCACCAAAAACCCACCCAAATAACATGTTCAAATAACTGTAATAATAATATTATATTATTAGGAATTCAGATATGCTAAACATTGGATTAAATCGTATCAAACACTAAAGATCGAGTAGACAATTATATAAAATATTAAATTATGTAAAAGCCAGGTGGGAATCAGCCAAATAAAGAAAAGTGCAATAGTTATTGTGTGGACGGTTTTTTCATGCAACGGACTACAATATACATTTTTATAACTCATAATATACATTATTTTAAAGTGCAATGTATATTATTCTAAAGTATAATGTGCATTATTATAACTAATAAAGTATATTATCTTATCACAAAATTTCATTATTCGAACACATAAGTATATTATTCGAACACATAAAGCATATTATTTTAACACATATTGTACATTATTCAAACTCATAATGTACATTATTATTCTAACTTGTAAAATTCAATAATTTTGGATTGTAATCCATAGAGCTGGGTATGTAAATCACGGTCCACATAATAATTTGTCTGAAAAATGGGAATTTCCTTGGATCAGGGAAAATATTGCCAACTTGTCACCCACGTAGCATGGGGCTCCACGTGCCATGCACACTTGGTAGATGGGGCGCCACGCAAACCCACGAGCTATAAATGTTTTGAAAGGAACAGATTCCTCAGATGTAATGAGGTAATTCAAACCTCATCATCATACACTGCATTGGTCTCTGTCTGTTCCGATGAATTGTCAAATGTTAGCTGTCACTGTTTCATCATTTTTAGTGAGGAGGGAAGACTACTGTCAAAGAGTGTATACTGAATACTTATATATAATAATTTTTGTTTCCAAATTCTATGTATGTTTGTTTCCAAATTCTACTGTCAGAGTGAGAAAGCATAGGCAGAATTGTGTATGTTTGTTTCCAAATTCTATCTAGGCCTTTGTTAGCTATTCTCATCGTATTTGCCAAATTATTGCATCTAGGCTCAGTTATTCTGGACATGGGTAATCTTTTTTATGATTCTAAGGGAATTATTATCACGACAGAATTGAGAAATAGAGATAACATTTCGACACATGGTGGGAACACACAAAACATTGGAAAGGGAAAAAGATTTAGATGTAGAAGGGAGAGAGATAAAACCATTATGTGAGATGGGAAGACCAGAACCGTTCCCTATCATAACTTCATCTGTACCATCATATGGTGTGTGAAGAGCGAGATTAGAAAGATCTGTGGTAACATGATGGGAGGCACCACTGTCGAGCAACCAAGAGGGTGCAACTGATGATGTAGCAGCAACATGTGCTTGTGGTTTTACCTCTTGTTTGCGTGTAGGACGAGGAGGAAACTGAACATTTGGGTACTGGCCACGAAAGACAGAACAATGAAAAAGAACATGACCTTGAACATTACACCACTGGCAGCGACCAAGAAAGGGTTTTAGAGCAGGTCGAAATGAATTGTTGGTGAAGCGAGGATATGAGGGTTGCCGAGTCTGAAAGATGCTTGCTGGTCGGGTTTGAGTGGGATGAGTAGTAGCTGGAAAAGTGGTAAGAGGAACTGCACGGTGTAGAGCAAGTTCTTTGTTGATTAACTTTTCATGCAATTCTTCAAAGGAGATAATGGAGTCACGTCCATTAACAGCATCAATAACAGACTGGGACCATCAAGAATCTTGTCTATAATATCTTCATGTTCCATGGGCTTGCCTAAAAGGGCAAGCTCATCAACAACTCTCTTGATCTGGTGCATGTACTCGGTAACTGTGGAGCCGCCTTTAATTATATTCTTGAGTTGATCCTTAAGTTGCTTTATGTGACCACGGGTAGGGCGAGCATAAGTATTTGCTAGGATATTCCATGCCTCGTGAGTAGTCCGGGCACTCGAAATGAAAGGCCCGATAGATGAGGACAGAGTACCAGCTATAGCACCAAAAATGAGTTTATCCTGGCGTATCCAAGTGGAATAAGCCGGATTGGGGAGTTCACGATCTTGCACAGTGATAGTAGCAGTTGGGACGGGTTTAATTTACTGCCATAAATAAAATGCTCAAGATCATAGCCAATAAGAATGGCTTCAAGCTGAATTTTCCATGTAAGGTAGTTGGAGGAGGTGAGTTTTTGAGTGTTGTGAAACGTAACCACAATTAGTGGTTGTCCAGGTTCAAGAGTATTAGGAATGGTATGGGAACCTTCAACATTAGGAACTGGATGAATAGGATTGGGAAGGAGAGTAGGTTCAGTATTTGCAGCATCACCCTCATTAGGGAGAGGATTAATGGGAGTTGCATCTGTAGCAGCCATGGAAAAAGAAAGCTTAGGGAGGAGAAAAAAAAATTATAGTTTGGATCAAATAGCTCTTGATACCATGTAGAAAAGTGAAGAAGTGATGATTTTACATTACACCATGAAAGTATTTATACTACAAAGGTGAAGCTAACAACCTACTAAACTCAAGGTAACCACAACAACAAATAGGAAACAAACTAACAAACTACACACAACCATCAGTATATATTATCTGTTATCCGCATGTTTGTTTCCAAATTCTATCTAGGCCTTTGTTAGCTATTCTCATCGTATTTGCCAAATTATTGCATCTAGGCTCAGTTATTCTGGACATGGGTAATCTTTTTTATGATTCTAATGAAGATTAGATGTGATGTTACACATGTATTCAATCAAGACTTTTAAAGTGATAGGATTTTAAAAGATTTTTGTAGAGTTTTTATAGACTTACCTAGAATCTTTTACACTTTTATAAACTTCATAAGAGTCTATAAAAATCCGTATGACAAACATTTATAGATTTAGGGTCACATACACCTGGGTGAGACCGTCTCACGGATCCTTATTCGTGAGACGGGCCGAGTCGGGTCGAAACAAAATGCAAATGTCATACTTATATGAACAAATGTCATACTTATTTGCTCAAATATAATACTAATCAGAAATACAATTTGTGTTACTTATAAAAGAAAATGTATTACATTTTCCATAATAAGTAATGTTGACAAGTTCCCTTACTTATAAGTGAAAATATAATACTTTTGAGAAAAAATGTAATACTTTTAAATCGAAATGTAAAAGTATTGTATTTTCCGTTAAAAGTATTACATTTACCCTTATAAGTAACAAAAATTTTATTCATGATTAGTATTACATTTGAGCATATAAGTATGACATTTGTGTGTATAAGTATTACATTTTCATCTTAGTCCAACCCGACCTGACTCGACTTATCTCAAGGTGAGACGGTTTCACAATAACTTTCTCTTGTCCAACCACGTACATCCAACACGTACGAAAGGATAAAAAGGAGTGCATCTAGCAATGTGGGAACAATGTTTCACCATGCGAAACCCACACTTTTGCGCCACTATACCACACATTGCCACAAGCTTCACTCACTTCAATTCGTACTTTCCCATATTCCTTCCTGCATTTAATGTTTTCCCATATTCCTTCCTGCATTTAATGTTTTCCTATAAATATTACTCCCTCTTCCCCCCTCCATTTACCACGTCCCAATTAAAACCTAGTACAAAATTCCTCGTACACACAATTCCCATCTTGCTTCATTTCTCAAAAAAATGTCAGCTGCCGAAATTTTCACGATGTGGATGATGGACTCAGATCTTTACACGAATAACAATGAGTATTTTAACTATTGTGGTCGTATGTATGAGGCTCCAAGAATGATGGAGGGAGATGACAACGACAACCGCCCTTTAGTTGTACCATCGTCTGAGGATGACGGTGATGGTGATGATGATGATGATGGCGACTATGATTATGCTCCAGCTGCTTAATATATGTAATATTAAGGAACCCTAGTTATAGCTTGTGACTTGTGAGTACAAATTAGAAACCCTAGATGTTTGGAGGAATAAAAGTTAGGGTTGTTAGCAACATAACCCCTTTTGAGAACCCTAATACCCTATACTATTAGCTTGTGTATTGTAGTTAATATTGTAGTTTAATTTGGCTTTTACATATTAATACTAGTATTTTCTATGTGTGATGTGCAAAAATCAGTGCCCAATATTATAAATTTATATTAAAATCGTAGAACCAAAATGGTCGTCTTCTCAATGAAGATGACAAACTAATAGACGGTCGTTTTCTCCAGTGACGAATAGTCTATTCGTCTTCTCCAGCTAGAGAAGACGACTGGAGAAGAAGACAGTCTGTGTTCGTCTTCTCCAATGGAGAAGATGAGTAGATATTCTACACGGGTAGCATGAAGTTCGACGGCGCCAGAATGAAGTTTGACGATCGCCGAAAAATTAATCACCGGTTGTTTCTGTTGAACAACCGGTCATTTGGATTTAAATGTATCAAAGTGGCAAGTTTAAGTGTTTATTTGAACTTTTATAATGTTGGAGAGCTTAATTGCACTTTTAGGTAAAATTTGAGGGTTTATTTGACTCTTTTTCCTTAAATATTTTATACTAAGTCATGGTTGTATCATTTATATGAGCCAAAGGCCGCATATATAGTGCTATGAACCTATTAAACATTTAATTTAAATATGATAATTTGTCATATTATCTAATCAAATTAAATTAGTATATACTATGTAACTCAATAGTTTGGAACAATTGATAAGTGGATTGCTAATGCAATTGCATGGTCGAGTTAGACTTTGTGAGAGAGCGACCTAAACTAAATCCAGATTAGTCTTACAGTAATGATGATATATACCAGATGTCATATGCAAAAGAAAAAAATAGTATTCCTTGGAAATGATGGCCGAGTATGGTCACGAGTTCGATAATTGCTAACACCATCTTGGTCGAGCTCGTTGTACAAGGTATATGTAGTGCAATTTACCTCTTATTTGTGATATACGAGCTATTAGAGCATCCTCCAATTGTTGGTTTTTGCTTGATTTTTTCAGAGATAAAAACTTGCAAGTTGATTTTTTGACAAATGGGAGGGGGGAGTTTAAGTGTTTTTTCTCCTCCAAGGGTTTTTTGAGGGGCCCAACGTTTTGGAAAAACAAGCGCAGGCCGTGCTTTAGACGCATTGCATGCACCATGTTGGGCGCGGAATTCATGTTTTTTCCTTATCTTTTTCTTGATTTTGTGAAATTTTTTTGCATGCTTTTTTTTTTTTTTCCTCTTTCCTCATCATATTCTTATGTCTCCTACATAGCTATGAAAAAAACCAACCCAATAAAAACCTCACTAATGAGGTTGTTCTTACATATATGAGCTTGGTTTATTATGTGTAACAAAAATACCTAAACAGCTAAACAGTTTATATTTTTTCATGTCAAAAAGTTAATTGGTGCTGAATGGATGGATGAGTCTAGCATTCTGCCAACCAAACTTAGAGCTTTGTGATAATCAAGTTAATTATTTGACTAATTTGAGTTGGATTGCTTTCGATAAAGATTTAATCTAGATAATTGAAATAGTAAAAATTCACCCAAATTAAAACCTACCCTAATAGCATGTTCAAACAAGTGTAATACTATATTATTAGGAATTCAGATATGCTAAACATTGGATTAAATCGTATCAAATACTAAAGATCGAGTAGACAATTATATAAAATATTAAATTATGTAAAAGCCAGGTGGGAATCAGCCAAATAAAGAAAAAGGCAAATTTCCTTGGATCAGGGAAATTAAAACATTGCCAACTTGTCACCCACGTAGCATGGGGTTCCACGTGCCATGCACACTTGGTAGATGGGGCGCCACGCAAACCCACGAGCTATAAATGTTTTGAAAAGAACAGATACCTCAGATGTAATGAGGTAACTCAAACCTCATCGTCATGCACTGCATTGGTCTCTGTCTGTTCCGATGAATTGTGAAATGTTAATTAGCTGTCACTGTTTGTCTGTTTTATAATTTTTAGTGAGGAGGGAAACCTAAGACTACTTTCAAAGAGTGTATATTGAATATTTAGAGTGTGTTTGGTTTGTACATATAAGGGATGTTAATCAAATATTTGGTAATGGTAATGAGTTTTGGTAAAAGTATTTTGCATGTTAGGTAGTAGTATGTACGTAATTGGAATGATAACTGGCTAATATTAATATTGATATATATATTTGGTTGTGTACGACCCTATAATGCGAATAAATGTTTTAAAAATACGAAAAAAAAATCAAAACAGTTTATCCTAATATAATGACATCCAAAGCATCGAACAAAAAAAAAAGTTAAACAAAAATCTAAAAGTACTAATAATCCAAACTTAAAAATTAGATTATTAATAAGATGAAATGATACCTACCTATTTTTTAATTAGGAAATGAAATTTTTAATTGAAGAGGTAATCAAAATTCATAGTTGTGTTTTCTAAAGTTGTAAGTTTTTATTCTCATTGGTAAACCCATGAACTAAACACACTATTAAATATAATAATTCATAAATTATACCAAAAAGGTAAATCATACTAGGAGAACCTTGTATGATGAACTTAACTGAAAACGTGTTGTAAGAAAATCATTGTTTCATCTTGACCCCAAGTGTTGCTATTCTTATTTTTTTTATATTGTTATCCAAAATTCTATTTTTCAATTTTTGTTAATTTTTCATTCAGTTCTTTATTTCCAAGAATTATATATATATAGTGTGTTTAGTTCATGGGTTTACACACTATGAATGAGAATAAAAAATGACAACTTTATAAAACACAACTATGGATTTTGATTACCTCTTCAATTAAAAATTTCATTTCCTAATTAAAAAACGGGTATCATTCATCTTATTGATAATCTAATTTTTAAGTTTGGATTATTAATTAGTACTTTTAGATTTTTGTTTAATTTTTTTTGTTCATATAGATGCTTTGGATGTCATTATATTATGATCAATTGTTTTGATTTTTTTTTCTGTATTTTAAAACATTTATTCCCATTACAGGATCGTACACAACCAAATATCAATATCATATCAGACATATTATTCAATTTCATTTGATAATATAAATACAACATGTGAGACAAATATTAAGTTTTATTTTAGATACACTGTAGTTTTATTTTATTCTAAACACACTAGAAATACGAAATTTGTTAAATATAATTGTAATTTGTTCATGAAGTCTTGTAGCCACGAAATTAAGTTACAATATTTGTGGCAAATTAAATATTTATGATAGTGATGGTTTACATATGCGGCCCTTCGTACGAGTAAAGAAACATTATTCCATTGATTAATAAAGTATTGCTCGAACTTACTAAAATGATTCTACTTACATTATCCTTAACAAATTTTATATACATACGCGCAATTTTTGTCATGCTGCATGATCAATCAATGATAACATAAATATATTTTGTATATATCTATGTTACACAGGTGCTGGAGTGTAGTGCAGTGACAACACCTTACACCTATTTACAAGTGCTAGAGTCTAATGAAGTGACAACACCTGTCTACAGGAATTTAGAACATCCTTATCAATGGGGTCATTTCACGGTTATTGAGGAGTTTTTGTAAGTGCGAATAGGAAAGAGAAAGTGGGAGGATAAGAAAAAAAAAAAAACAAATCAAATTGAAAAGAAAAAAAATACAAATATGAACTTGTCAGGCACGCCAGCGTGCAGTGCACGCGACCACATGGGCGCCCAGCTGTGCACAGCTGCCTTCTTTTCTTCGATTTTAAATATTTTGTTTTTGCAGGAGCACCCTTCTCATTCTCTCTCTTCCTCTCTCTCCAGCCAACATGACATTTTTTCTGACATGAATTCCCTATTCTCCACAGATGGGGATGCTCTTAGTGGAGTAACAACAAATGTTTTTAGGGTCCGCTAAGTGGGTTAAGGGCAATGCTCTTTTTTTTTTTTTTCTTTTTTTTTTTTTTTTTGAGAGTAAGGGGGCAATGCTCTTTGGCGGTACAATATATTATATATATGTAATTTTCTAAATATATCATACTAGGTTAGGATTATTGTATATAAATATAATGCTTATAATAATCTTAAATGGAGATGATTATGTACCATTAATAAAAGAACTGTTTCGCTGTCGTGATGTATGCATCCTGTGAAACTACATAAATCTTGTGTATTTTCTTTTTTCATTTGTCTTTGTTATATAAGCGGCCAAATTAATATAAGTGGTCAAATTAATATTTTATTCATATAAGTTAATAGTGTTATATAAATAGGAAGACATTTTTGTCTATAAAAGTATGTAATGTACAATATTTTAAACACCATGTACAACTCTTTTAACATAATAAAAGTGGACAAGAATCAAAGATATAACATAATAAAAATGGACAAGAAACTAAGAGTTTTAGATGATTAAATTTGGTAAAATATAAAAGTTAAGGTGTAATATAAAGAAATTATTATTTGCTAATAAATATAAATTTTAAAAATAAAACCACAAAAATCAAGAATTAAGCATGTTTGAAGTCAAAAACATAATTGTAGATATCTCAAATGGGAGGTCACAGGTAAGTTGTCAAGTTGATGACTATTGACTTGGTAACTATAAAGTTACAGTCCTACTCTGATTTACCTTTTTAGGGTCCTTTCACTTCTTTAATTTGAGAGGATGAATTATAATTTATAAGCCTTTGGGTTCCTTGATTTGCAAAGGCAATAAACTAAAAGGTTTTCATAAATCAAAGTAAATTGGTCATAAAGGGAAGTGGGGACCAGATTTGCCACAGATCACAAGCGACATTTTCTTTGAATATGGATTAAATGAAACATCAGATCAGATTTAGAGTGTAAACACCTATCATTTCATTTCAATCTTTCATAATCCAAATTAGTAGTCAGATTCCACACCACCCAACAACCACACAGAAAAGTCATGTTTTTTTACAGACCATTCCTGGGACATGGCCCCAGAAGATGCTCTGTATCATTTGACAGCAGGCTAGCTAGGCTGACATGTCAAGTGAATTTCCAATGTGGCTTCCCAGGGAGTTGCTATCTTCATCCAGCCTTCTGCTTCTGCACATTCCACACATGCCAGCCATGTGGTGGAGTGTGAGCAAAATGCTGCCCTCTTTACTCCTTTCCTTTATAAAACACCACCCCCTTCACATTCAATTCATTCCCAAATCCACCATAGCCTTCATATCTTCTAAATTAAACCATTTTCCCCAGTTTTCTCACTCTCTGAACAACAGAAGAGAATGGCCACTGTTCTCAAGATTGCTCTTGATGATGGAGGCTATGAGTATAATGCTCCGGCAGCCTCCTTGGAGGGCGACGATGACGACGATGGCGGCTATGATTATGCTCCAGCTGCATGAAATATTAGTGTGTTTGGGCACATTGTCACATTTCTGTTGATTTATTTACAGGATCGGGTTTTTCGTTAATAAATTTGATTTTTCTTGTAGTGTAGACGGTGCTTAGGAAGTAGTAGTTCAGTGAGGGATAACAAGAATGAGAGACTTATTGGGTACAAGCTAAATGTAGTGTATTCAGGATAGCCAGTGGAATTGAAGTATTTATTGGTTTAGTAATATAATAGGTCTTTCTGTCATTAGTTTAAAGCTCTTCTTCTGTTGATGCATAGTTTATTGTCACTTTTGAATAAAAGTTGAAACTTAAGTTGTTTTCCAATTTTTTTTTTTTTATTTTGAAAACAATTGATAATGCAGACCAATTTATAATTTAGACATGCAATAGGTCTTTTATTCAAAATATTAACATTTAATTTTTTTACAAGCGTATAATTTATTAACTTAAAAGTACTTTAATTTATTAACTTAAAGTATATGATATGTTAATAATAAATATATAATTTTTTTTATTCAAGATGGATCTACAATACGTCAATACAAAGTGAATTTTGTTTCATAGTATAATAATTGAATGACATACCTGTGCATTCTCTAAAGAATGAGAAGAAATCAGGCCGCCATTTATAATGGCTAAAAGAGACATACCTATGCATTGTCTAAACTAAAGAATGAGAAGAAATCAAGCCGTCATTTATAATGACTAAATGAAATTACTGATATCATGCTATTACTTAAATTATATGGCAAAAATGATTTGACTTTTGAGTGAGTTTATCTTATGGATCCTTATCTTTGAAATGGATCAGTTAAGAAAAAATTGTACTCCATCTGTCCCATTTTACCTGTCTTGTTTACTCTTTCTTTATTGCTTATTTTCTTTAGTAATTTTTAAATTTAATTTTTTGTGTTTAATAGTACTTTTAATATAGTTTTTAAATATATAAATTTTATATACTAATACTAAATTTAATATTATGAAAAATTGAATTAAAAATAATTTCAGTCAAGCCTCGTTAACCGAATCAGACAAACAAAATGATTTGCATTAATTCAAAGAATAAAATATTTATTATTTATATGAAAAATATAATACTTTTGAGTTTTGAGGAAAATGTAATACTTTTACGTTTTGATGTAAAAGTATTACATTTTTTTTATAAGTGCAACACTACTTATAAAAAAATATAATACTTTTACATCAAAATATAAAAGTATTACATATGTTATCAAAAGTATTCTATTTTCTCTTAAGTAACAAACATTTTATTCCTGATTTAATATTACATTTACTAATAGAGTATAAGTATTACATTTGTATGTTAACCCAACCTGACCTATATCTCACAAATAAGGATCCATAAGACGGTCTCATACAAGCGTTACCCATATTATATTTATACCAAGCATCATATTAAGAAACATAAAATTGTACCATAAAGATGACTAATGGTGAGTGAAACATAATTTTCGTATTAAAATATTGTGAGTTTAATTCTTGTGAACATCTTTTCAGTTAAACCCGTCACATAGAGTATTTATAGTACGATTTACCTCTCTTGTGTAGTTTGTGGCCTTATGAACTGTTATACAAGAGCGGAATTTATCATATACATATTCTCAGATAGTGACAAAAATTTTCCTTACTTAATACATACCCTTTAATAATGATTGGACGTTTTTCTGGTCATTAAAAAAAGCATTATCAAATTGTATATCAATACTTAGTCCTGATATACAATATTATATATTGTTTATTCATTATGGATTATATCTTGGCCAGTGTTGCCTACTAGTGGCACAACTTGAAGGCATATAATTTTAAATTAATTAGCTAAAAAATCCAAAAAATAACAACAAAAGCAACATAGATTCCTCACTATTTGTCCTGAGCATTTGTAGAGGTAGCAACATTCGGAGTCTCCAATTTTTTAGGGCTCGATTCTTTTATTAATTTAAAACTTATATGTATATCTTTTTTTAAAGGGAGGATTTAATATTTTAATCAATATGTCTACAGCCCTACACCTTATCACATTATGCCTAGACTGATAATTTAATAATTAATATATTTTGTTTAATATACTTAAAAAGTTATGATTTAATATTTTAATATATCTTGTTTCATATTAATATATGTTAATAGCTTTATGCAAACCTACAAAATAATCCAAATGAGTTGTTTTCTAAACACTACTATTTCATATTGAAGATTATTGATTATTCTCATTATTATTTTTTGATTGATTAGGAAAACTCGCAGTCACTATCAGAGGGTATGCTACACTGAATTGTGAAATTCATTACTCGGCGACCTAAACTATATGTATATTTTGAATTTTGAATCAAAAGTTTTTGTCCCATTTTTTTTATCATTGTTCTTTTTCTAATAACACTAATTTGAATTTGACTTTCACGAGTAAAGTTTAACACTCTTATGTATAACTCAGAGTTAACCTTATAACTCTTCTGTAAAACTTAAAGTTGACCTTACGGTTACGTTAACACTAACTTACCAACTGTTGCAAGTTGATGAGTTCTCATTTTATCATCTTTGATGTTTCTCTTCACATTTAATCACAATTAGAGCAGTTAAAATGCTCTAAAAATCAACTAAAATAACACTTTCACCATATCCTAAACAAAAACAAGACCCAAGAGGCCAAGATCTCAAAGTCTTGAACAAAAAGATTCAACAAGAACTTCCAAAAGCTCAGTCGGGATTGAGGAGACCAGGGATCGAGTCTCACTAGCGATAGTGTGGGGGCAACCTCTTAAAGTGAAAATCCTTCTTGATTGTGTATAGTGAGCAAAGGTCTAGCCTCTGTATTCCGTTGAGTTACAATGATTTACATTTTCCCGGATGCTTTGTCGGGCCGAGGCGTGGGAGGCCCTTGGGGTTGGGGATTCAACCTTTTGGGAGAAGGATCGAGGAAAAGAGATTAATGGGAAATTGGACTTCCAACTATATATAGTAAATTTTGGATTTAAGGGAGGTGGGGGACCAGATGAGCCACATGAAAAATTATCTTTAAATATGGATTAAGCTAAACTCAACAAATCCATACTTAAACAGTAAGTAGTACCAATTAATCACATCCATCTCCCAAATTCCAATTGGTAATCACTAACAAGATTCCACACCCAACCACCAGTCCACCACACACAAAAGTCTCATATTTTTTCATGGGACATGGTCCCATAAGATGCTCTGCTCTGTAACCTTTGCCAGCAAGCAGGCTGACATGTCAAGTGCATTTCCAATGTGGCTGCCCAAGAAGTTGCCATCTTCATCCAGGCTTCTGCTTCTGCACATTCCTCTGCTCACATTCCACACTCCACACATGCCATCCATACGCCCGCGTGGGCAAAATGGTGGCTCTTTCCCTTATAAAACACCAGATCACTGGCTTCATTCCCCTTCATATTCATTCCCAAATCGAGCATTAGCAGCCTTATAGCCTTCATCTTCTAAACCATAATCCAGTATTCTCATTGTCTAAGCAAGAGAAGAGAAGAGAAGAGAAGAGAATGTCTACTGTTCTGAAGATTGCTTTTGGGCTGAGGTACAAGAAGCAAAGCGAGGGAGATCAGAATGATGATAGATATGCAGCAGCAGCACGCTTAGAGGCAGGCGGTGACGATGACGATGGAGATTATGACTATGCTCCTGCAGCCTCATTGGAGGGCGATGACGACGATGATGGCTATGACTATGCTCCAGCTGCATGAAATATTAGTGTGTTAGGGGCACATTAATGCCAATAACTAGCAGTGTTTAGGCATTAGTATTTTAATTAGTGAGGGGTAACTAGTTGAAAGCCCTTTTTGTGTTGATGACATAGTTTATGGTCATTTTAGAACTCCTAATGATATATGCATTGTCAAAGAAAGTGATGTTATATGTTATTGATTGCCACCATTAAAATATATTCCTACCAAACATCATAAGAAACATCAAGTGGTATAGTAATTAATACATAGCCCTCTAGAACTATATTTGTTTATTCATTGTGGATTTCTTGGTAAGTGTTGCCTGCTAGTGGCACAACATGAAGGCATATATTTGAAATCAATTAGCTAAAAACAGAAAGAAAAGAACAAAAGCAACATATGTCTGATAGCTTACTGGCAATAATTCATTACCACTGCCCTTTCACCCCAAAGATGCTCCAACTTAATTGGCTTTTCAATTTTTGTTGTTTACAAGCTATAAGAATATAAAATTTTCAACAAGCCCAGTGAAAAACAAAGTGAGTACCTCATTGGTGTCTGCAACCCACTTCTCATGTGCTCAAGTGATGATACTAAGTTCTGAACTTCCTGAAAAAATGTCTGGCGATTGTAGAACAGTTTCCTTCATTTCAGAGTAAGATGGATCTGTAATTGTGAACTCATGTATGGTCATCGGCCTCAACTGAACTGCAAGGCTGAAACCCTGGCAAACTTCTAAAGACACAGAGCATTATAAGAATAAAAAATAGATTATGTTTCATATGGAGAAAGTATTTCTAGTCAACATAGATCCTATAAGTATTCAACCTTATAGATACAAGTGTTTAGGGGCACATTATTGTCAACATAGATCCTATAGTATGCCAGCTATGATTGTGCTCCAGCTGCATGAAATACTAGTGTTAGGGGCACATTATTGTCAATGAGGTGCTGCAATAAAATAACATGATACATGTATTATACAGTAAAGTATAAATTAGGCTAACCTCCAGCCATAGTTGTTCTTGAAGTGATGATTGTGTTGCCATTGAATTCCCTTGTTTGTAGTGTAATTGACCCACACTTCCACTCCAGAAAATATAGATGGTGTATCCAAAAGGTAACCAGAACAGTTCGAGGACCTAAGTTTAAATAGTCCATCTTCCATTAAGGTGGGCATTGCAACAAATGACTGTTCCAATCCCCACACATGGCCATTAATGTGGCCTAAAAACTCCAAAAAGCTCAGTGTGGACAGGAGAATAATAGGAAAAAGAACTTTCAGCTATATTTTAGTAAATTGGTCTTATGGGAGGTGGGGAGTGGGGACCAGATGAGGCACATCACAAGCAACATTTTCTTTCAATATGGATTAAATTAAACAGATTCATATTGAGACAGGTATTCGTATCTATCTTCCACTGATCCATTTGGTAATCAGATTCCACACCCAACAACACAGAAAAGTGTCATTTTTTTCAGACCATTCATGGGAAATGGCCCTAGAAGATGCTCTGTATCATTTGACAGCCAGCAGGCTGACATGTCAAGTGCATTTCCAATGTGGCTGCCCAAGAAGTTGCCATCTTCATCAGGCTTCTGGTTCAGCACATTCCTCTGCTCACATTCCACACTCCACACATGCCAGCCATACGCGGGCGTGGGCAAAATGGTGGCTCTTTCCTTTATAAAATAGCAGATCACTGGCTTCCCCTTCATATTCATTCCCAAACCGAGCATTAGTAGCCTTATAGCTAGCCTTCATCTTCTAATCCATATTCCACTGTCCTCATTGTCTAAACAAGAGAAGAGAATGTCTACTGTTCTCAAGATTGCTTTTGGGCTGAGGTACAGAAATCAAAGCGAGGGAGATCACAATGATGATGGATACTATGGTTATCGGCCATCAGCCTGCTTAGAGGTAGATGGCGACAATGATGATGGAGATTATGACTATGCTCCCGCAGCCTCCTTAGAAGGTGATGATGACGACGACAGCTATGATTATGCTCCAGCTGCATGAAATATTAGTGTGTTAGGGGCATATTAATGCCAATGACATGCTGTAATAACTCGCTGTGTTTAGGGAGTAGTAGTTTAGTGAGGGATAACATCAAAGACAGACTTGGCTACAAGCTCATGATAACCAGTGATTTTTTTTTTTTTTTTTGGTTTAGTAATTGACATGCAACAGGTTTTTCTATCACTAGTTGAAAGCTCTTTTCTGTGTTGATGACATAGTTTATGGTAATTTTAGAAATCCTAATGACATATGCATTGTCAAAGAAAGTGATGTTATATGTTATTGATTGCCACCATTAAATTATATTATATTCCTACCAAAAATCTGGAATACACAGACAATAAAACCTAAAAAGGAAAGGAGAATCATTAAATCTTCTTACCAATTATTAGACATCTATAAAGGAAATAAATCAAATTCAAATAGCAAAGATATTTTAGAATCAATTAATCAATCTCCTGATTTTCTTGCACTGATTTCCTGTCTCATATCAGAACCTCATCAGTGTCTGCAAACCACTTCTCATGTGCTCAATGGATGATACTAAGTTTCGAAATTCCTGAAAGAAATTCTAGTGATTGTAGAACAGTTTCCTTCATTTCAGAGTAAGATGGATTGGCCTCAATGTAACTGCAACTCTGGCAAACTTTTTAACACAGAGAATTTCAGGAGTAAAAAATAGATTAAGTTTCATATGGAGAAAGCATTTCTAGTCAACATAGATCCTATAAGTATTCAACCTTAAAGATACAAAGAATTTCAAAGTATATTTCTTGAGAAGGGGAAGAGGGGGGGGGGGGGGGGGGGTTGTAGTGTTGTGGAGCATATGAGCCACATGTAACATTTTCTTTCTGATGGATTTAATTTAACTTAAGCATGCTTATTTTGCAAGAACTGTAGATCAGTAGAAGACTATTCAGGTTTTCAATTTCAAGCGATGAATGCATCACAGTAAACATGCTCCTTAGATAGTTTCTTCTGAATAAATTTACCCATATATATATATTCCACAATCCACATTGATAATAAAATTCCTTTTCCAACCACTATATATGCAGAACAGTCTCACCTTTATACAACCCAGGCATGGCCCCATAAGATGCTCCATCACACAGTAAAGCAATAAGCTGACATGTCAAGTGCATTTCTGATGTGGCTACCCAAGAAGTTGCTAAATTCAGCAAAGCTTCTGGTTCGGCACATTCCTCAGGAAAACTTCCACACTCCCCACATGCCAGCCGTACGCCAAAATGCGTTCAATGATATAAAAGGCATATAGCTTACCCTTCACATCCATCCTCAATCTGATTCGGCACATTCCTCAGGTAACAATCCACAATCCCCACGTGCCAGCCCTACGCCAAAATGAGGTCACTCGTGACTCTTCCCTTTATAAAAGGCAGATAGTTTACCCTTCACATCCATTCTCAATTCAAGGAATACTAGCTGCATAGCATTGGTCTTCTAAACCCTGCCTCAATACGCTCATCGTTCTGAATAACCGAAGAGAATGTCTACTGTTCTCAAGATCATTGGTTTGGGATACAGGAATGAAGCTGATAGAGATGCCAATGGTGATGATGGATACAACTATGCTCCAGCAACATGCTTAGAAGGAGATGGAGACGATGATGACGGAGACTATGATTACGCTCCAGCTGCATGATTTATTATATATAGTGTTAGTAGCATACTTAATATGCCACAATAGCATAAGATATTTAGGAGTTAGTATATAGTCTAGTGAGGGATGAGACTACTGGCTAAGTTTATATCCTTTTGGTACTAGTAATAACAAGCATTGGGATTTTATATTACTTGTTGAAAGCCTTTTCCTTTTGCTAGGATAGTTTATAAACACCTCTAACATGATGTTAATGAAATCTATATATTATGCCATTTTATAAATTCTAATGCAGTCCAGTGAAAATGTATATCTAAAGAATGAGAGCATATCAGGCTATTCAAAACTGGTGAAAGGAATGTGATGATATCATCCAAATGATTGCAAAATTAAATAGTATTTCTATCAAATACCATATGAAATATCATATTGCATATAAATATTTAGTTGTCTAGGATTATATTATTTATTCATTTCCCACCATGGAAAAATATGTAGGCATACATCTGAAATCACTTGGAAGAAAAGTAAACTATATTCCTACCAAACATCAAAAGAAACATCATGTAGTATATTAATTACTACGTAATACATAGTCCTCCAGACTTATATTGTTTATTCATTGTGGATTTCTTGTTCAGCGTTGCCTGCTAGTGGCACAACATGAAGGCATATATTTGAAATCAATTAGCTAAAAATAGAAATTAAGGAACAAAAGCAACATATCCCTGATAGCTTATTGGCAATAATTCATCACTGCCCTATCACCCCAAAGAAACTCCAACTTGGCTTTTCAATTTTTGTTGTTATACAAGCTATAAAAATGTCTACTAGCACAGTCAAAAACAAAGTGACTACCTCATCAGTGTCTGCAACCCATTTCTCATGTGCTCAACCAAAGATACTGAGTTTTTAAATTCCGGGAAGAAATTCTAGTGATTGTAGAATAGTTTCCTTCATTTCAGAGTAAGATTGATCTCTAATTGTGAACTCATGTATAGTCATCGGCCTCAACGTATCTGCAACCCTGGCAAACTTTTTAACACAGAGTATTTCAGGAGTAAAAAGTAGATTAAGTTTCATATGGAGAAAGTATTTCTAGTCAACATAGATCCTATAAGTATTCAACCTAAAAGAGAATTTCAAGTATATCTACAAAGTATCTAACTTGATAGGGGAAAGAGGGGGCGGTGAAGGG
>CP025656.1:1987814-2023323 GCA_003576665.1 Ipomoea trifida
GGGGGGGGGGGGGGGGGGGTGGTGGTGGTTATGGAGCATATAAGCCACATGTAACATTTTCTTTCTGATGGATTTAATTTAGCTTATTCATGCTTATTTTGCAAGCACTGTAGATTAGTAGAAGACTATTCAGGTTTTCAATTTCAAGAGATGAATAAATCACTGTAAACATGCTCCTTAGATAGTTTCTTCACAATAAGTTTAGAATATCTATATTCCACAATCCACATTGATAATAAGATTCCTTTGCCAACCATCATATATGCAGAATAGTCTCACCTTTATACAACCCAGGCATGGCCCCATCATAAGATGCTCCATCACACAGTACCATTTGACAGCAATAAGCTGACATGTCAAGTGCATTTCTGATGTGGATACCCAAGAAGTTGGTAAATTCAGCAAAGCGTGGTTAGGCACATTCCTCAGGAAACACTCCACACTCCCCACATGCCAGCCCTATGCCAAAATGCACTCAATGGTGGCTCTTCCTTTTATAAAAGGCAGATAGCTTAACCTTCACATCCAGCCTCAATCTGATTCGACACATTCCTCAGGTAACGCTCCACACTCCCCACATGCCAGCCCTACGCCAAAACGAGTTCAATGGTGACTCTTCCCTTTATAAAAGGCAGATAGCTTACCCTTCACAACCATTCTCAATTCAAGGAATACCAGCCACATAGCATTGGTCTTCTCAATCCGTCCCCAATACTCTTATCGTTCTGAACAACAGAAGAGAATGTCTACTGTTCTCAAGATCATTGGTTTGGGATACAATAATGAAGCTGATGGAGATGCCTATGGTGATGATGGATACAACTATGCTCCAGCAACATGCTTAGAAGGAGATGGAGACGATGATGACGGAGACTATGATTATGCTCCAGCTGCATGATTTATTATATATAGTGTTAGTAGCATACTTACTATGCCACAATAACTCAAGATATTTAGGAGTTAGTATGTAGTCTAGTGAGGGATGAGACTAGGTTGGACTTAGCTACTGGTTAAGTTTATAACTCTTTTTGTATGAGTAATAACAAGCATTAGGATTTTATACTACTTGTTCAAAGCCTTTTCCTTTTGCTAGGATAGTTTATGTACACCTCTAACTTGATGTTAATGAAATCTATATTATGCCATTTTATAAATTCTAATGCAGTCCAATGACAAAGCATTTGTAAAGAATGAGAAGATATCAGGCTATTCATAACTGGTGAAAGGAATGTGATGATATCATTCAAATTACTGCAGCATTGAATAACATTCCTATTAAATATCATAGAAGCAATTTACAAGCTGCTTAAGTGTAGAGTCACCCTGAATTTGTCCTACATCACTTCTGTGCAATGCACAAAGGTCTTTCTAATGGAAAAGAGGAGAGTACAAACCATCTAAGCAAATCCTAGAAGAATGAAATCTGCAGCAATCTCTTCACAACTATGGAGTTCTATAGTAATATGTCATTGATTTCGGCGTACAACTATGGAGTTCTAATATCTCTGTTGAACTTCTTTCCATGTAGTCTAACAATACAATTTAAAGCTCACAAACACTATAAAACACCAGTAGATAAAAGAGTATGTAATAGGCACTTGCCTTCTCTGATGACACTGAATCAGCAAATAAAGTTCTCTGCACACTGATTCTCACTAGCAAGATTTCTTCATTCGTCTATCGCATCTAAGATGCTTCAACTTAGCTTTCCTTGCGTATGAGCTATTGGAAATTTGGAATATAAAAATTGCCTACTGGTCCTGTCATAAACATATTGAGCACATCACCAAAATTTGCACCCACTTTCCTTTGCTCAATCAATGACAATAAGTTGTAAAATTCATGAAAAACATTCTATCAATTTAAGAACAGTTTCCTTCATTTGGAAGTAAGATGTGTCTCTAATTGTGAACTCATGAATGGTCTTCAACCTCAATTGAACTGGATCCTGGCAATTTTTTAACATGCAGAGCTTTCATATTCTTTCTGACCTTTGATACATCTTCCCATCTATTGGCAGATGCATACATGTTAGCGAGAAGTGTATGAGTACTGGAATCACTGGATTCAATTTCCATGAGAATTTTAACAATTCGTTCTCCCATATCAACATCACCATGAATCCTGCAAGCACTAAGCAAGGCACCATAAAGGGTAACTACAGTCTTGCTATCTTTATTTGGAATGGTGGCTATCATATGCTCAGCTTCATTTAATAGCCCAGCACGGCCAAGGAGGTCTATCAAACACCCATAATGTTTCAAACTTGGTTCAATGCCATAAATCCTTGTCATTGAATCAAAATACCCACGGCCTTCCTCTACTAATCCCCCATGACTGCAAGCTGTTAAAACACCAATAAAGGTAATATCATCAGGTCTAATTCCAGCTTCTAGCATTTGTGTAAACAGTTCCAAGGCTTTGCCGGTGTCTCCATTCATGGCAAGAGCACAAATAATTGAAGTCCATGATGCAGCATCTTTCTCTCTTAACTCATAGAAAATTTCTAAAGACTTCTCAAGGCACCCACATTTTGCATACATCTCCATAAGGGCAGTACCCACAACTGCATCAATTACTATTCCATTTTGAAGTATATAATTACGAATCCACTCCCCTTGGTCCAAAGCTCCCGCTTGAGCACAACCTTTGAGTAGAGAAACCAGTGTATACTTATCAGGCTTGATCCTTTGCATTTGCATTGCTTGGAACAAGGTCATGGCATCTTCAAAAAGGTTAAACTGAACATACCCATTAATCATAGCTGTCCATAAAACTAGATCCTTTACAGGACTCCTCTCAAATAGGTCTCTAGCCTCATCCAGCTGACCACGACTCACATAGCCTGAAACCATACTAGTCCAGGACATAACATTCCTTGTGGACATTGCGTTAAATATTTGCCCAGCCTCACTCAAACACCCACACTTACAATACATATCCACCAAAGCATTCTCAATTTTAATGGTATATCCAAGCTCTTTGCTAACATACTGATGTATCTCTTTACCAAGTTCCAATTTTTTCAATGCAGTACAAGCTGATAAGGTACTAACAACTGTGGCCTCTTCAGGTTTAATACTTCCCTCTTGCCCCATCATCCTATAAACTCTGACAGCTTCCTGAAATTTGCTGCTTCTAACATATCCAGAAATCAAAACATTCCACGACACCGAATCTCTGTTTGGCAATTCATCAAACACTTTCTTCATACTCTCCACATAACCCAACTCACCATACATGTCCATGACTGAATTACATACATAACAATCAGACCCAACCCCACTTTTCAGCACAAAACCATGAATCTTTTCACCTTCAAGAACTACCCGCAACCCTCCAACGGCCTTAAACACGAACGGGTAAGTAAAATTATCAGGCCACAGCCCTCGCCCTCTAAGCTCATCAAACAAGAAAAGGGCATTTCTGAACCGACCCGTTTTCGTATGCGCTTTGATCATCACATTGTAGATGAACAAATTCGGGTTGTCAATGCGGTCGAAGATTAGCTGTGCGTGGCTAAGATTTCCGAGCAGAGGGTCTGCTGTGAAGGCCATGAGCTTGTGGAGGGTGTCTACGTGTTGGTGGATGCCAAGAGTGAAGAGTAAAGCTTGAATTTGCTTCAGCTTCGCCATGGACTTGCAGGCCTTCAGGAGATGTATGCATGTCTTCTTGGTGATGGGTGGCGCGTCCGGAGCACCGCCGGAATAGAAACGACGAAGTTTTGCGGCGAAACGGCGGGAAACTAACCGCAGTGTAAAACAGTTAGGTGGAGTGGACATGACTGTCGGATCCATTTTTCTTCGCAATTGTTAATTATTACTTATAATGGATTTCACAGCCCAAAATTGTTCTAGGCTTCAGTTTTCAATCAAATTCTGGGCCCAAAAGTGTCCCTATTTTCGTTCAATTGTTATATTATGATGTTAGCTGTAGCCTTCCCAACTGAGAGGTCACTGTTTCAATCATGTATGAATAGATACTACATTCTAACATAGTCAATAGTATTAAAAAACATGTTATATTGAGGAGGATTCCGATATTAATTTTATCCATCTTTGTGACAATTCGGTGGCACTCTCAATGCACTTGGCTACGAGACTAGTGGATGAGATAAATTGCGGGATGTATATCTTAGCTGGCTTATTAGCTTATAGGCCTCCAAATATACTTGCTTGTGCACTAGTTACAGTGCTCACAACAAGGCAAAATTCATACAAAAATTACATTATGAGAGTATTTGGTAAATAGCTGTTAATTAATTAGGTTATTGAATTTGATTAGTCAAGATTGTCCTATCCATTGTTAGGCATTGGCAAAAGTGATATAATCCTAAAATTAATATAACATAAAACAAATCAAATATGAACATAAACATTTATATCACTAAATCAATCAATTTACATCTTAAGAGGAAAACAATAATAACAAATTTATTTATATTTTTTGTTTTTTGAGAAGGAATACAATAGTGATGATTTTGCTTTCAATGGAAAGGTAGTGTGTTTAGTTATTGGAGAATTTTTATTTTTATTTTTTCCTTTTTAATGTGAATATAATGAAAAATAGATAGGAAAACATAAAATTAGAAAAATAAAATGAGTATAAGTAAACATATTTTTAATTGACAAAACATAGAATGAAGAATGACATATAAAGGAAAAATAGATAATTAAAATAAACTCAACCAAATTGACTTTCAGTTATATATTCCTAAAACATAAACAAGAATGTCATGTATCCACAGAATTTTTCATTGTTGTTCCAAAAGATTGAAACCCCTACCCCAAAAGTCTCACACACCTGCCCGACAAAGCATCTGGAAGGATGTAAGTTATGATAATTCAGTTGAACACAGAGGCTAGACCTTTGCTTACTGCGCGCATCAGGAGACCCCACTTTGAGAAATTGCTCCCAGCCTCCCACACTGTTACCGGTGTAACTTGATCTCGGATCATTGTTCTCAAACTTTATCCTAGTGGAGTTGTGGCTAAGTAAACTTGGGCTCCACTAGCCCTTTTCAAACTCTGTTAGGAGTTGTACAAGTTATTTCATAACGCATGCTTACAAACATATTTCAAGAGTCAATTTCACACAATATAAGAATGTTATGTATCCACTAATCTTTTCAATATGAGGATTGAGGAGTTCTACAAGTCATATCATAGCACATGCTTATAAATATATTTTCAAAAGAGTCAATATCACACAATAAGATATTCAAAAAAAAAAAAAAAAATGTGTGTGCCCTTAATTAGATGAATTCACTCATAAATGAGCACTTTCATTTCTTAATTATTGCAGTGAGAATTCAATCACCTATAATTATACCCTTTCAAATTAAAGTATTTAAGCATATCTACTATCTCCTAATCTATCTATTATATAAATCTAATAAGAGCCAATCAAATTAGACCTATAACAGAAACTAAATAATGTTGATCCAATTTAAAATGAATGGTTCATATTATTTTGATTTTAGTGTTTTTTTTTCCTATTTTAACCTCTATTATATCATTTCTTTTTTCTAAAAACCCCGTATTCTGTCAATAAGGAAGGCCTTAGGTTCAAGCTTCATCCCAATAAGAGTTTGCATCATTATTGAACATATACCAATAATATAAATGTAAATTATTCAAAGATGAAGTAGTTTAGATAGTTAAATATGTATGTGTTGTAATTGATAATAAAGGTCAACATGTCAAATCTTTTTACTTTTTTTTGAGTGATACCGACTCTATTACAATGTAGTATATGTGCCTTCACTGAGGCTCGAACCCACCCCTTATAATAAAGGTCAACATGTCAAATCTTTCTACTTGATTATTATTTTTTTCAAAATATTTCATTTGTTTTAATCTTTCGCCCCCATTACTGGATGAAATTTCTTGCTCCGTCCCTGACGGCCTAAACTCAATATGCATATTATTTTACTTGCCGAAATATATTTCAAAATCGATTATCAATTACTTGAATCTGTTTCAAATTCAATTATTTATTTGCCTAATAAAAATGAAGTAAATAATTAAATAAATTTATTTATTTATTTATTTATGAGATGTTATTCCATTCTTGTGGACAAACCTCACGTTATTGTAAAACAATTGTTTCAATTCGACCCACACACGTATCGCATTTAATAAATGTAGATAGATGGATGGTGGAGACGTAGGGGTCGGTGCACGCTTGATGCTTCAAAGTACACGCTCGCATTAATTATAATTTTGAAACTACTTTAAACTAAATTTCTTTTCCCAACTGTAAATTAAATTTCTCACATTCTTAAATAGTGTCCAAACCTTTTCAACTAGCTAGATAGGACATCATCGTGCATAATTATATTATTACCAATGTTGCAAGACGCCTTATGCGCTAGTTGGGTGTCCGGGGTGTCTAGCGCCTAGGTCTAGGCAATCGAGTAATCCGAGTATATTGTTTCTATTATTCTCACACAGGGGACTAGGAATTGTTAGACTATTATGATCCATCAAACTAGCTAGTCAACTGCATATTTAGATGGTAAGTTGAGTATATGGCTGGAGGAATATAAAAGAGTTGTAGTCAAGCAACTGAAGCAAGCAAAAAAAAAAAAATCGTTCGAACGAGTTGAACGCCAATTTGGTCGAGTTGGGCACCGACTTAGTCGAGTTAGGTACCCGACGTGACTGAGTTAGGCGCTCAACTCGGCCGGTTAGTCGGTCAGCCGACTAAAAGCTGTCTAGGGTTAAAATCGCCTCAGCTTAGGGGTGTATAGGCGGCCACCAAGGTTGATTTTTAGAACACTAATTATTACTTCATATGTTTTAACTGAATTAAGATGACGCAATGCGACAAGCTCGATCAAGAGGGTGTTAGCAAAAATTACACTCACGTGGCTCTATCATTGTGTATAATTTGACATTTATATAAATCATTTCTTTTAAAAAAAAATTGAAACAATAACTATACAATCTATGAACATATTTATTATATCAAATTCTTGATCAAGAGTACGAGTTTATGGTCCTTACTTGTTGTCAAGTTTATACAAGTATTATTCTTTTCTTGATTTTATTTTTTCAATACAGTAAAAGTACAATCTAATTAATATTTAATTAATTAAAAAATTCTCTCTTCTAAAGAGAGATTATATAATATTCAACTAAAATATTCTTGGTGAACTTCGAATCCAAAATTAAATTAATATAATTCAAAACTTTTATCAACTTAACAAGGTTTGACTGGTTCAGATTTCTTTTAATTGGTTTGAAATGAGTCATAGTTTGTGAATAACTAGGTTTCCAAATATTCAACAATCAATTGTTCCTTTTTATTTTTTATTTTTTGGGTTAATTAGAGAGAAGACAATTTAAAAACAAATCACATACAGTAAGTATGACATTTTGTATCGACTTGCAACACTAACACAATCCTCCCGAATAATTTGTTGAAGAAGGTAGAGCTCTCGACGATCTTTAGACAACCATCATACAAAAGGGAGTTGGGTAGGAAATCAAGCAAATTAAAGTACATATATTTTTTAAAAACTTATTTAATATAAGATAACATAACATTTTTAAACACTCAAATAAATAAAGACTTAACTAGCTAATAAGTAGATCAGACAAGCAACCAAAGACCTCGACGGGTATTGACCCCTGTCTCTACCGCATGATGGACTAGGCTTGGACCACTAGACCGTAGAAGTCTTCGAGACCCGGAAGGATGTCTTAAAACGGACCAAGACCCCGCCTTTTATACTGTTGGGAAGCTAGCCTAGACCACCCACATGTATGGCTCTCCATCCCTACACACCCTGAACATCCACGTACCCCACGTACATCGCCTCACCCCCGCCATGCACGCTACCCATGTGTCCCTACCCCCAGATCATATGCCAAACCCCAGCCATGCACGCCACGTACCACCCAATGCACCGTACTGCCATGCACCACACGTACCACCCTATGCACCATGTCGCACGCCATGCCCCCCATGTCATACACCACACCCTCCACGTGTAACACCCCGTAAATTCGTTCAAGCCTTTCGAACCGTTAATTAATTCCTTGGGCAATTTAATTAATTTCTAATTGGGCTAATCCTTTCGATCTAATATATATACTTATATATATATATATATATATATATATATATATATATATATATACTCATGAGCTTGATTTAATTATTCTATTCAAGAGCCCAATTAATTGAATTATTCTTGTAAGGGATTTTATTCAATTTGGACCCTTACAATTTGTAATTTAATATTCCTACAAGCCCAAATTATTGATCTTACATAATATGGCATATATGTATATTATTTCTAAGATATTCCTATGGGCTTTCTTATTCCAATTCCATTATTAATTATAAGGGATGATTTTATTAGCCCATCTTACTAGTCTTGATTATATTTAATTCCCATATCTCTTGTAATATTCCTAGCTTAAGCCCACTCCACATTTAATGTCTTACACCCTAAATATTGTATGTATCCTTAGTATATATTTTGATGATCAAATGACCTAAAAGCTTTCACTCCTCTTCCTCTTTCTCCTTACACTCACACGCCACTTTCTTCTTCATTTCTCCCAAAAAATTGATCTCCATTTTCCTACAAGCTTTCAAGTAAAGACTACCTTTTTATGATTGCTTAGGATTGGGTAAGTTCATCTATCATAGAATCCATCTTGCATTGTGTGTTTTTAATAGTCTTTTAGCATATTCTTACAAAGTTCTTTTGGGGTTCTTTGGGAAAAGATGATCAAGGTGAAGGTGGGGCATTGTGATCTTGCTTAGGGCTTCTTGGAGTTGGAAATAGCTATTCAAGGTAACCATCCATGTCCATCAAACTATTTTCATTCACTCCTAATCTATATAATGTTCTTGGTGATTGGAAATCCTGAAAATTCCTTGTGATTAGCCTATCTTGTTGAATCTATTTGTTGGATTTCATCTTGATCTTTTGATTAGTGTTGTATGATCATTGATGGTTTGGATTTCCATGTTTTTGACCTCTAAATTGAATGAAATGTTGTTGTCTTGGGTCTGATCTTACTCTCTGGAAACAATTTCTTCGTGTCTGCTTTGCATTCTGGAATCTGAGAATTGAAGTTGACCTTGAGGAGGACCTCAACGGAATACGGTGTTCCGTTGAAGTGTTCCGCAAGGCCAAGGCGGAGGAGGTTGGCGGATAGAGGTGTTCCGCTGGGGTGATCCGCCTCCTTCTTGCGGAGGAGTGCGGCGGAGGACGGTGTTCCGTTGAAGTGTTCCGCAAGGTCTCTGGGAATCTGCTTCCAGAGACTGTTTTGGGAATTGTTGCCTGATTGTTTCCCTCTTTGATCTGAATATTGTTGTAGTGTTTTGTTGGGTATTCTACCATGTCTTTGGAGTATTTATTCATGCCTCTTGGTTCCTCTTTTGTACTCATGCTTTATTGATTCCTTGAATTCATTACCTGGTTCATAGTTGAGATGAACACTTTGTTTGGTTCTGAGCTGAGTCTGATTCGGTGTGTGGGAATTGCTCTTGCGGGGTTCTCTAGCGTGACAATGTAAGCGCTAGGGTTTTCCGTGAGAGTAAGGTGGTAGTGATTGGTGAGCAATCCGTTGTTGGTTTCCTCCTTTGTTCTTGAGTTTATTGGAGTATTTTATTGGTTATGTTACCCTGACTCTGAGTATCTATTCATACCTCTCAGTTCATTATATGAGTCTATTATTTGATTGGTGGAATCCTTGATTATATTATTTGGGAGTTGGTTGGTGTTCATATCTGAGATGAGCACTCTGAGTGATGGTTCTTGGGCTGAGTTGAGTGTGAGTATGTGGTGGTGGATCTTTGAGTATCCCTTGGTGGTTGTTGGTTGGTTTGGCTGTGCTACTATTGGCTTCTGACTTTGGACTTCGGTCCCTGTGTACCAGTTATCTGGGTTTGGCTACTATTGGTTATATCGGGTTCATTCCCTGTGATTGGACTCCGGTCCTTGATTGGGTTGATTACCCCTGTGATTGGACTTCGGTCCCTGTGATTGGGCTTTTGCCCCTGTGATTGGGTTCATTACCCCTGTGATTGGCTACGGTCCCTGTGATTGGACTTCGGTCCCTGTGATTGGGTTTTTACCCCTGCGTACCGGTTTTCCGGGTTTGACTCTCGTTTTGTGATTATGAGATTGGTTTGGTTTGGTGGCTGGTTTTGGGAATTTGGAGGTTTGGAGTTGGGATTCTTCCTTGGTTGGTTTGTGAGTCCTTTATGTTATTCGGTTGTTACCCTGTTGTTCTCGTTGAGTTTGGTTGGTTCCTTGGGATGAGTATTCAGTTGGTATCTCGGTGATTGGTTCGTTCTTGTATTATGCTTTCCTTATTGGATTTTGGCTTTGCGAATTGAGTCTTGGTTATTGATTCATTCAGCTTATTGTTGTTGAGTATCGGCTTTAAACTGTTGAACAGTTTGTTGGTGTTTATATTCTATATGGGTGTGTAAACCTATTTACAACTTATATGTATATCTATACTTCCTTGCGGGTGTGAATGGTGGTTACTTAGCAGTTATGGTTAGCCTGTGCATCTAGGTTGTGTTATCTTTCCTAGATGTGGCATGACGCCCCTTAGGTTTTAAATTCGCTTCCGCTATGTTCTGTTGTTAGTTGGGATAGACAGCTGTTTTGTTGAGTTTTTGCTATCTCAGCTTGTGTAAGGTTGGGGTGTCACACCACGTCACACGCCTCACCCCACCGTCATGCACATCACGTACATCCCTACCCCACCATGCACCACACACGCTGCACCCCTACGTCACGCATCACACCTTACCACTATGCACCCTAGCTGCACCCCCTACCCCCAGGTCACATGCCGTACCCCTCACTCCCAAACTCTAGGCCGGTTCATATATTCTAACCTGTTTTATTAGCTCCACCTCTTGGGCCAGGCCCACTCCCTTATATCCCAGCCCACTCCCTTATATCCCATAAATAGTGTCAAATATCATCACTAAAAGTCGTTATTCGTTTGTTTGTTTAGAATGAAGATGCATGAATTACATCATATGTGAATCAGATCAATACTTACAATGAGTATGTACGCTCTAGTTGTACTCATGAGAATGTTATATTGGATTGAATTGAAATGAAAATTTTCTTTTTATATTTTATTGTGATGTTAATGTGTTTTTTTTTACCCTTTTTAGCGATTTAAAATTAATTTATTATATTATTATAATAATTTAAAATAATGCATACAAAAAATTTGAGTTATAAAGAATATTAGAATAACAAAAAAAAAATTATCATGAAAAATTATTAAATGTTAGATACTACAGAAAATAATTAAAAATTATTATACAAAAAATTATTATACTATCACAAATTGAAATAATAATAAATATTAAATATTTTAAATAATTAATTAAAAATATTATAGACAAAATTATTATATTATAACAATTAGAAATAGAAACAAATAATAAATATTTTAAATAGAAAATATAATGTTTGACTAATTTTAATGAATGTGGTGCAAATAGCAAATTCTTTTTACACCTCCTATAAAATTATCAAACAAATTAAATGGTGGTGTAAATATAATTTTGGGTGATACAAATAAAATTACCCTTCCAAATATTCCTTGATCTAGTGGTCAATTTTTAATCATGTAAAGTACATTGGTTTAATAAAATAAATAAAGTCCCACTCAAAAATGAAAAGAGCATTTATATGCAACAAAAGAAAAGGCCCAAATCCCCTTTCCCAATGAGAAAAAGGACGGTTTTCATGTGTCAACGCAATAGGGATTGATTGGAATTTGTAGTGATCAACAAACAAGTAATGATATAATTTACACTAGTTTATTAATTTTTTTATTTCAACCCATCAATCCATTATCATCATCATCACTCTTTAATAAAGGTAGATGAAAATGATGTTATTTTCCCTTTCAAATTTATTTTATAACATTTATCTCTACAATTAAATTTTTATTTTTATTAAATATTCATAAATTGCTAAACAACGTTCAAAAATTAATACTACGCTAACCTGGTTATATGTAAAATTATGATTTTTTAGTACTATTGATTTTGTTACTATGTATTAGGAGCTCGGCCGAGGCAGAAGGAACAGTTGATGAAAAGGGAAAGAGGACTCAGAGGAAGGAATGATGGTGTGGTGAAGGTCGACCGATAATTGGTCGGTCGATTGAGGGATCGTTAAAGAGGTGACTAGGCAGTTGAAGATCTCATTCTCAGAGTGATTGAACATTGCTATTGAAACAATTAATTACCATGGAGGACAGGACGAGCTAAGGAGTGTTGGAGAGATGAGTCGGCCCAGACCGACCTAGAAGCAGGCCGAGGCAGGGAAGGTGGTGTAAGAAGGGCGGTCATAAGAGTTTCCTAAAAAGGTCGGGTGGCGGAAGGAAATAGATGCGGAAGGAAAGCCAAGATAGATTAGGAAAGTGCCTAAATGTAATGAGGAAAGAGTTTCTAAAGTAGTTTAGAAGTTTCCTAAGGGAGAAATCCCTCTTAGTTGGTATAAATAGAGGTTCTAAGCCTCGAGAGAGGCATAAGCAATTCATTGTACTCAAAGACAATTTATAATACAAAGAGGGCTGAGAAGTCACTCTAATTTTTCTGATTGTGTTGGTCAATTTTCCGGTAGTGTTGGCCTGCCGTTTGACCATTCCGTGGGAGATAAAACCACCAGTAATTATTATTATTTTTAAACAGTAATTATTCTTTTTAAGTCATAAGAAAACAAATAATGCATACTTAAATAAAGTCCGACAATAACAATAATTCAATAGTAATAATAATATGTAAAAATAGATAAGACAGAATTGGAGTATTCTTCACTGCGGATATTCTAACAAGAACTAAACAATATGTACCCAATAAAGTGAACTTTGGGATAATAATATAAATATTGTTTTATTATATGTTGTGTTTATTAATATGAATCTATATTTGTTTTTATTATAGATGGGATTGTTGGGCATGCATCATGCATTGTATTCGAAGACAAATAATAATAATAATAATAATAATAATAATAATAATAATAAAAAACAATTTTAACTAAAACCTTTTACCCAGTTTATATCCAAATTTGACGAGTTGTACTGTAAACTTTACTAATGTGTAATATCTGCAAATCACACAAAAGATCAGATGAACTGCATTAGAAACTTAGAAAGATCATATGCAACGAGTTCAACCAAGAAGATGTTGGCAAGAATTAAATTTGTAACCTTCAAGTATGAAATTTATGATCCACTCAGTTGACCATCCATTTCGAGGTAATATTTTTGTAATTTTAACGAATTATGCAATTTGATTAAGAGAATTGATGATTAAATTCTTTCTCAAACAAAGAACATTGTTGAAATATTTATTATAAATCATTAAAATTATTATTATTGTTGTTGTTGTTCTTGTTATTGTTATTGTTATTGTCGTCGTCATGTTCTAAAAGCTTTATATGTGAGAATATATGTTATATACTTGACTTTTTTCTTTTGGGTGCTAATAGATTTTTATATTGTATTTGAAGTGTTGCACAATTTTTTGGTAGGTAAAGCTATCATTATTTCATTAAATAACTTTGTTACCAAAATTGACATCTCTTGAAAAATAGAGGGCTAATGATACTTATGTTAATAATTGAAGGTTCAAAATCTCTATTTGTATAAGAACGTAACAATACTATAAACTCCTATATTTTGTTAGGACTCTAGAAATCCTGGTGAAATATAATTCTATATCTCTAGTTATTTTATATCGTCTTCTCCTTGTAATGTGTTTTAGTGATTGAATATAGTTAAAGAGTTCTCAAATATATTAGTTGCTTAGGTTCCCTTATGGCTTAGGATGCTCCTGACAACTCTACCAGTTCTGAGGTACAACTGTTGTTCCACCACCACTTGTCGTTCTAAATTCACTATATATGGCACATCACTTCGTCTCCATCAAGCTGATGACTCGTAATTTTCTCTTCTAGCGTATGCAACTTCTTCCTTTCCTCTAGAATAAGAATTTGTTGGGTATACCAATGCGTCTCCCGTTCCTAATCCTGCTTATGCCGCCTAGGTCCAGCAGAATCAGTCGATTATGCTGATGTTGGTTTCTTCGTTTTAGGAGGGGGTGATGCCTTGGTTGGTGGACGCACAACATCCAAACAAATCTAGGATTCAGTTGTTCAATCTCTTGGTTCATCGACGAGGGCACGTGCACTACGACTTCTTTGGCAATTGCAGTCTCTTCGGCAGGGCGACAGCACCGTCTCCAAGTACTTAGGCCGTGCGCAGGGTTTGGTTGAGGGACTTGTGCTTGCCGGACGTCCCGTTTCTTTGGATGAACAAAATCTTTAGACCTTTCACGGGTCGGGAGTATAGGGCTATGGAGTCAACGCTGATGGCTACATGTGTGATATCTTAAAACAGGCAAGTACAATGGATTGTAACCCCTTGCCACTCCTGGTTCTGTGACTCGTATGGTTCCCAACACTGCATTGTTGTTTAATGATCCCACTCGCTATAGGAGTCTCGCTGGTACTTTGTAGTATATGATTGTTACTCGGCCGGATATTTCTTTTGCGGTGAATAGGTTGTGTCAGCATATGCAATCCCCCACTATGGATCACTATGCTCAGTTGAAGCATGTATTACGCTATATTAAGGGCACTCTAGATTGTGGTTTGCGGTTTCGTCGTTCTATCACTACGGCCTTACATGTCTGTTCAGGCTCTGACTAGGTTGGTTGTCCTGATGATCGGAAATCTACTAGTGGGTTTGTTGTGTTTTAATTTTGAGCACAAATTTGGTCTCGTGGTCTTGCAAGAAACAGCGCACAGTGGCACGGTCCTCTATTGAAGCAACGTATAAAGGCTTATTGGCATATATGTATGCGGGAGTAACGCGGACTGTCTCTCTATTATGAGAACTCGTTGTGCCACCATTGCCTACTCCGCATCTATTGTGTGACAATTTGGGAGCTACCTATATGCGTGCTAATCTGGTTTTTCGTGCACGGACTAAACACGTGGAGATTGACTATCACTTTGTTCGGGACAAGGTGGCTTCTGGAAAACTTCATGTTAATTTTATTTCTACTAAAGATTAGCTAGTTGATATTTTTATGAAGCCGTTGCCAGCTTCGCGCTTTGCGTTTCTTCGAGACAAGCTTCAGGTTTCCTCTCGGGACGTTCAACTTGTGGAGGAGTGTTATGACTCTAGGAGTCCATGGTGTAATTAATTCTATATCTCTAGTTATTGTATATAGTCTTCTCCTTGTAATGTGTTTTAGTGATTGAATACCGTTAAACAGTTCTCATCGTATTTTCCTTAATTAAAAACTTCTTTTCCTGATGCGACATCATCTTATTGATAGTTAAATTTATTTTTTAATAAGTGGTAGGGTAAACCAATTTATTAGTGTCCAATGATGAAAGCCACGTTATGGAAGAAAGTTGAAAGGAAAAAATGATGAGGGGAAAAAAACATTTTCCTTTGTATAAATATAATGACAAAAAGAAAAGCACTATTTTCCTAATTTTATTTTAATATTCATTTTAAGTAATCTAATTATCTAATCTCGACAAATTATTTATAACTTTTTTTTTTTTTAAAACACAAATTATTGATAACTCAGTCACCCCAAGTCCCCAATCCTCGTGACTTACAAATAGCAAGAATTTGACTTTATAAGGAGATAATTTAATCACATTATTAGTCTCAAATAATATAATTATTAAAATTCCCAAAATTTCTTGAGAAAACCGTAGGCCTCCAATCTCCACCATTCATTCCTCCGACTATGACATAGGATGCTTTGTAGACATCTATTGTCTTTGTCCTAAATGACATCTCCCTTTTTAATAATTAATATATAATTAGAGTAATAATTATGAGATTAGGTAAAATAATATTAATAAAATTTCCCTAACTTAACGCCAAGAAAGTGTGACATTATATAGCCATAGTGAGAATTGTGATCATAGCACTATCACCACCTACACCATTCCGGCCGGCAGTCTCTCCGTTCTTTAATGGAAAGTCACCGGAATTTTGCCACAAACACCATCGGATTTTGCTTGCTTCCATCGGAGCTCATACAGCACATAATTCTCCGGCTAGCCTTGCCGGAGATCATTCGATTGAAAACCGTGAATAAATCCATTTTCTCGACTATTATCTCCGACGAAGATTTTGCCCGGGATTACAATCTCCTCTCCAGCTCCGCCACGTGGCTGTTCGTCTACCGGAAGCGGTGGAGGCGCGACGCGGTGCTCCACGGCTTCACCGGCGGTTCCGACCGGTGGTTCAAGATTCTGATCGGAGATATGTTGAAGCCGGTGATTCCGCCGGGGGAAGATGTTTATTTTTTGACTGCTTCGGGTAATATTTTCCTGTTTGCTTTGAACACTAGCCAGGAAGTTATTTCCGTTGACATTTTGACCAGGGTAGTTAAAAAGATTCCCCCGAGTCCTCTAGGACCACGTGGCACTTCATCGTGGCGAAGATCTGGTATGAAATTACTCTCTTGTCCTCGCGAGACAAAACACTTTCGATTTTTATTTGCTGAAATATGTGAAAACGGTCCTGTTTTATTCGAGTATGATTCCAAAATTGACAAATGGCACTCTTGGGAAGCAGAAGAAGTTATTGGAGATTTACCACATAGTCTCAAAAGGGATAATTATATCTTTTTAAGCGCTTCTAATAGTCGTCTCGGAAGCACTATTATTGCAACCGGACCTCAACGTGACAAAACTATGATTTTGCGACCGAGATATGTTGAAAGGGAGAATGAGGGCGGTCATCTGGTAGTTGGGTTTAGTTGGAGAAACGCAATGAACCGACTACATGTGTACGGTGACGCAAATATGCTGATCGTCGCGTCAGAAAATGCCTGTGGCACAGGTGAATTAGTGAGGATGTTGAAGGGCATAGAGTTGTGGGGGTTGAGCTCAAATGGGAGGAGATGGGAATTGGTTTCAAGGCTACCAAATGGTCTAATTGATAAAATTAGAAAGCCATATGGGGCTATGATGGGATGTATGCAAGAAAGGGGTGGCATAATTAGGGCTATCTTGATGTCCAATTTGGAGGGCTCATGGAACATAATTTGGCTAAGTTATGATAAGAGATTGGACCTATGGGAATGGCTACCTTTGCCTGATTCCCAAATGAAGGGCTCAAACTTAGCTGGAATTACATTTTCTTCTGGACTAACTTTGTCTTAGGAGATTGCATATAACTTGCACAACACAAGGCTGTAATTCAAAAATAATAAAAATGTTTAAATTATTAGCTCAACTAGGTGAGTGAAAAATCAATAATACTTCATTAGATGTTTTTTGCTTAGTTTTATCTCTACTTATTTTCATTTTTGGAACTCCAAATGTTGTATCATATGATGTTGTAGCTTTCCTTTTTCTCTGCCAATAGTAAAAAGATCAAAGTTCTGTTTGGAATCGAAGATCCATTTCTATGATTTCTTTGCATATTTTTAAATTCAAAATACGTGGAAGTTTCACTCTCCGTAAAAGCAGTTATTAGCATTCTTAATTTGAACCGATTAACTATCACCAACCTATGGTGATTTACCTCCTTTTAATTTAATGACTAGCCAAAGACCTTGTAGTCTAGTGACATCCAGTGTCCTGGTTAACACTCCCACCATAGTGGGAGTGGGTTCAAGCCTCAGTGGAGGTAACTGTTGACTCTTTGTGCTTCAGTAGGTTGAGAAACTATTTTACATAGTCTATACCCTCAGACAGTGAATATTAATTTTCCTCATCATAAAAAAATAAAAAACAAAGTATGCTTATATAATGCAAATTACTTATCAATTGATAAGATAAGAAGATACATATACAGTATACACACTATAATTACCTAGAAAATTGTTAATAATTCTAAATTTATTATTCTTATTATCTCTCTATTTTTTTTAATGTCCTTTATACTACAAATTAGTCAAATCAATTTTTTTCCTTTTTATTTTTAATAATTTCATATAATTTTTTAATTCAACTTTTAATTTTTTATATAACAAAACTTTCTATATATATATATATATATATATATATATATATATATATATATATATATATATATATATATATATATATATTACTATAAATTTTATGTAATAAAACAAAATTAAATTAAATATTAAAAACTAAATTGTAAATACTTTGCGATAAGCTAAGTCTAATTATTTATGCTTAATTATTTTGAGACGAAAACATCATATTAATTATTAAAGTTATCATGTCACATCATTTGAGACATGATTAGTATAAAAATTTTAAAGTGGGCAACCATGCTTAATTATTTAATGCCTTTTATTTAATATAAAATAATGGGTAAAAATAGGGGACATTAATGATTTGTATGCTTTCACTTTCAACTTTGGTAGCTAGGAAGAACTTTATGCATATCTCAAAGGAAGGTGGAAGATGAATCAGTGAGGCAAGGACATGGATCAGCATTTCACTTACTCCAAAAGGCATATTGTGATTACACAGTCAGAGGCCCACAATATAATGTACACAAATACTCATTATTATACTTCTTCCAATGGTTTGGGACATTATATTGGGCTTATGTTTGCAAATTAACCCAAAAAAAAGGACAGAATTTTAAGGATTTAATTACTTCGGTATATATATTAGTTTGGTTTCTTTTAGGTAAATGCTTACAAATAATAGATGCGATTTCTTGTGATTTAAGATTTGTTGTAATGTCCAATTTTGCAGTTTGCACGTTTAGGAGAGAACAAGTGTTATTAGGAAATAAATAAGAGTCAATATTAGTCTTATATATATATATAAATCAGATGGATCATGTCAATTTTTTTTTAAACGCAATGACATTTTCATAATTATCGCTAACTTTACTCGGCAAATATGAACACTCAAATTTGCAATTTTCAGACTTTTTCATGTTTGCGCATTTAGTATTAACATTTTGCACATTTAGAATTAACATTTTACATATTTAGTATTAAAAGATTGCACTTGCGAAAATATGAAAGTGCATTGCATTTAGGGTTTCGATTTTAGAGTTTATGACTGAGTTTTTTTTATTTTATTTGGTTTAGTAGATCACTTTTTACTGCTTAATGTCTAGCATTTACAATTTAAATTTAAAATTTAGTGGCACTCTGTTGCACTTCCATATGGAAGGGGGTGAGTTCGAGTTTTAATGTAGACAATATTGACTCGTTGTGTTTCAGTGGTTGAGAAAATAATTATGAACAGATACTGCATTATCAATGTTTGCACGTCAGTAGTACTCAAAAAATAAAAAATAAAATTTAATTTTTTTCATCGATTTTATAAAATTTAACAAGTTTGCATATTTAATTGTTAAAGATTATATTGTATATTTAAGTGTTCAAGTTGTCATAGTGAAGTTGATTATGAATGTTACTGTTTTTTTTTTTTGAAAGCCGTCACTGTTTTTTTTTAATATGATCAGATCTGTCGAATTTTATAAATGTAAGGCTAAGATTGGTTTTTATTTCTCTCCTATAGTACTGTTCTCACATGATCTTTAGCATATATATATATATATATATATATATATATATATATATATATATATATATATATATATAAAGAAAACTAATGATAGCATTCTCTAGTGATAGTTTACAGGAAATATCGCTAAACATCGTTAGGCCTTCTCCAATAGTATAAACTTTGGTGTAGATTTTGAGGAGAATTTGTAAGTGTGATTAGGAAAGAGAAAATGAGGTGGATGAAAAAAAGAAAAGAAAAAAAACAAAAACAAAATAAAAAACTGAAAAAAAAAATAAAAAAAAAATATTTACGCGCCCGCCTGGGCGCAACTTTGATCTAAGGTGGGCCCCACAATATTCTGAAAAATCTCCATTTTTGCAGGAGGACCCTGCCATTTCTCTCTCCATGCTCTCTCTCTTCCACTTCATCCCCTTTTTTCTTAAACTTTGTGCATAATCCACTATTGTGGAAGGCCTTAGAGAATAATTGTTGGAAAATGTTGTTAAAATTGGCATTTAAAATAATTATTTTGTGATATAATTTTCAATGAAATTCACTTTTTATTTGATTGGATCAAAGTTTTTTTTTATTTTTAGTATCTGTTCATAGCTACTTTCTCAACCAAATGAAGCACAAAGAGTTAATATCGTCTCTACTAAGGCTCGAACTCACCCCTCTCATGTGAGGGTACCACTAGACCACAAGGTCTTTGGCTAATTAAGAAGATAAATTTGATATATAATAAAGCGCACAAAATAGATAATGAATGAATGGAAAATTGATCCGCAAAGTACACCTATTTGAATTGAAAAAGAAAAAAAATAAAATGAAGAAGATTTTTTACTAACATTTGTTTCAAATTAGAAACAGATGTGGTTTACACTAGTATATATATACAAGTCTAACTTTTTGGAATTATCTTTTTCCAAGAAATTTATTATTTTATTTTCTAATATCATTAGTCTTATTAATATTCTTACACTCTTCCTTTACTATATTCCTCTGTCATCCTCAATTTCTATATATGTCCCTCTTGATTCTTCCATTCCACATTTCCTTTCGTAAGTTAGCACTCACCCAAAATAGTGCCTATCTTAATACAAAATCATCATATAAGTGCCCCTTTGGTATGAACCAAAAGGCAAGGAATAACACGAGACATGCAAATCATCAAAACTACAAAAATAAGCCATAGAATAACCAAAAAGTTATAGAATTATCCTCACGACATGCATGCATAGTATGTGAGAGATTTTCAATAATATATTCTAGTCAAACCCACTAATTCAATCAGATAACAACTATTTACCAAATAACCATGAATGTTGCTATTCCATCGACTTTAGGGTTGTTCAAAGCTAGTGTAAAGTGGCGATGAGAGGCAATTGTGGCCTGTCCATTACGAAGTGAGGAGGACGAGACAACCGTATCCTACACACACTAAGCTAAGAGATTGCGCGTACTCTAATCAAGTTTGGGCCGTCTCTTAGTCATTGGTGTAGGCATGCGCAGTACAATTTAATGATTCGAGTGATGAATTAATATATGGGTGTACAATAAGTAAACCAATAAGAAGGAGGGTCCTCCTATATCGAATAACACGCCAGTGTCTCAAATGACTATATATTAAATTTTTTTTATAAACATGATAGTTGAGTTCGTTCAGGCAACTTGCCTAGTTAGTCCGAATGTTGTACTAGTCCCGCAAATTATGCTGTGGACCCAGGTCCACCTTACACTTGGGTCCAAAATTATGTCGTTTTTTTTTAGTAAACACATTGCTGAATTAGAGTTGCCAAAAGATGTGTGAATGTAGAGGTTTCAAAGTGTGAATGTAGAGTATAGAAATCGTGAATATAGAGTTATGATTGTGTGAATGTAAAGTTGCCCAGAAATGTGTGAATGTAGATGTTTCAAATTGTGAATATGGAGTATAGAAATCGTGAATGTAGAGTTATGCATGTGTGAATAATCTGTAATAGAGTTAAGAAGTTTTAGCAACTTGTAGCCCTGTAATGTGTGAATGTGGAGTTCTCAAGTTGTGAATATAGAGTATAGAACCTGTGAATATAGAGTTTTGAATGTGTGAATGCATAACAATGGTAATATAGTTACTAAACATATGACGTTGTAATGTGTGAATGTAGAGGTTACAAATTGTGAATGTAAAGTATAGTGTATGTGAATGTAGAGTTTGTGTTCCACATTTCAGGCCATTATGTTAAAAAAAAAAAAAAAAAAAAAAAAAAAAAAAACCGGCATCGTTTGATGGTTGAATTGCGGCAAATTATACCGTGCACCACGGTGCACATAGCAATGTGCACCACGTATGTAAACGACGTCGTTTTGAACATTGTAAACTAATCGTCCGTTTTTTTGGAAATCATGTTTCCCGTTTCGGGCTATCTCTGTATTTAAGTTAATATTTTGTGTATTCCAGGCAATCATTCTGTGTATTCTAGGCAACCATTCTGTGTATTATAGGCAACCGTTCTGTATATTAATGTTAGTAACACATGTTGTGAAGTGTTTGTGCATTCGAATGTTTAGGAGCATGAGTTCTGTGTATTTTGTGTCAATATTCTGTGTATTCATGTTATTAACACAGGTTGTGATGTGTTTGTGCATTCAAATGTTAGGAGGATGAGTTTTGTGTATTTTGTGTCAATATTCTGTGTATTCTGGGCAAACATTATATGTATTCTAGGCAAACGTTCTGTGTATTCTAGATAATGATTATGTGTATTATAGATAATGAATTCACTGGAGTCATTCGCGTCCGCGTCCACTAACATCTGTGTATTTTGTGTCAATATTCTGTGTATTTTAAGCAAACATTCTGTGTGTTATAGGCCAACGTTCTGTGTATTCTAGATAATGATTATGTGTATTATAGATAATGAATTTCCTAGAGTCATTCGCGTTCGCGTCCACTAACATCGAAACGATGTCGTTTACGTACGTGGTGCACATTGCTATGTGCACCGTGGTGCAGGGTATAACGATTGTTGAATTGCACACTTTTTAAGTTCAATGGCCCAATTGCACAAAAGCGATAAGTTCAGTGGCTTATTTGACACTTTTTCCTAATTAAATATTGTAATCCCTAGCTACATATAGTAATGGGAAATTCTCGTTGAGAAAACATTTAGTGGGCTCTGGAATCCGAGCATAAATAAAGAAGTTTGTTCTGGTAACCAAACAAGCCCTTTTATGGTCAAAAAGTTTGTGTTATCACCTTCTTTGGTACAATTACATATTTTGTGAAGCCCAAAGCTACTTTACTTTTGAGCCTCCAACTCACAACAATGCAAACCCACATTCCAACATGACTAAAACCATAAATGGGCTTGTTATACTTTGGTTTTCCATAAACTACTCATATTTTTAAACAGTTATTGCATGGACCGTGGTCCAGTTGTGTCGACTACGGTCCAAAATGATATCGTTTTACGTAATTTTTTTTCTCGCAACCCGCTGCAATGATTATTATTCTAATTCATAAAGTATATTATCTTACCCTAGAAGTTTTATTATTCTAATACATAAAGTACATTATTTTAATAAATGAAATACATTATTCTAACTCATAATGTGCATTATTCTAACTCATAAAATTCACCGACGTCGTTCTGAACCGTGACCCACAAGTTGTGTGGGCCACGATCCACACAATAATTTACCTTTTTTAATTTTTTTATATATACATACAGTATTGCATGGACCATGGTCCACACAGTTGTGTGGACCAAAAATAAAAAGTAAATTATTTTTGTACTGTAGGTACATTATTTTTGTACTGAAGGTACATTATTTGATATATAATATCAAATAATGTACCTTCAGTACAAAAATAATGTACTTTTAATTTTTGGTCCACACACCATGGTCCATGCAATAATTTGCCCATGACGAATTAATATGTAGACTAGGGTGCAAACGAATCTAGTGACACTTGAATTTAAGTAGATTCAACAATTTTTTCGAGTTTAAAAATTTAGGCTTGTGTTTGATTCGCTAATTTTTCAAGGCTCCAGCTCAAATTGATTGGCTCGAGTTCAAACTATGTATAGCTAATATGTGGCTTGACAAATCACGTGTCAAAAAGTTTAAACTCAAGATTTGCTTGATTACTTAATGAGTCAGGTCAATTTTGCCACGAGTTTGAATTTAACTCAACTCGTTTGTACCCCTGTTATATTCTACATTTCTTATGAAAATTCTCAAATTTATGCCGCTGAATTACAATGCATTGTGCTAAGATATTGTTGATATATTGTTGCATTTGTTGAGAATACTAGTTAGTTATAGGAATGTTTTATGTGTGAAGTGTCTTGCCCAACAACCTAACTAAACATTATTACTAAATACCATGGTTGAAAAAATTTCTAGGCGCGTCTCGGGCATTATGTATTTTTTAATTTTAATTTTTTAAAACTTAATAATTATAAACTATTTAATACTGTAATAGTTAATATTAAAATATTAAATATTAACCTAAAAATATCTACAATTTGAACAGTTTAGGGTTATTTACCTCAAAACAATATCGTTTTTAATGAAATAACTCATTAAAAAAAAGAGAGAATAATAGCTAATCCGCCGACTATGCGGTTTAGTCGTTGCCTAGGCGGCCTAGTCGGTGCCAAGAAGGTTTAGGCGGTTAGCGCCTAGGCGGGATTTTTGTAACATTGCTAAGTACACCTCCAAATATTTTTATTTATTACTCCGTATTATTTATTTTTGTATACGGTCAATATTAACAAACATTTCATATTAGTCCGATATTAGTTCGAAGGCAAACACACAAAAATATAAATGTTACATAACAAACTAAAATATTGAAGTATTTGTACACATAGGATTATAACTTGTTGATATAGCTCATTTGTAAATAGTTGTTATCAAGTATTGAATATGGTAGAATAATTCCCTACTTCATTTTATATGATACGTATGGCCTAAATTTTTTAAAAACCAAATTGATTTCAATTCTTTAATTTATGAAAATTAAAAATTCGAAACAACTATTTAAATGTGTGCTTTGAGTGAAATCGGTCTTATAAGTCTAGCTTAATTACATAGAACTGCTTAGGTTATATAATAAGAATGTTGTAACATGCGTAAAAAGTTGCTATAGTTATTAATTAATTATCAAAAGAGAGGTGTTTGGCTTTCTTTAAGGCTAAGAAATCGCAAATTACTAAGAAAGCTTCTTATACTATGTTGGAAAGCAAGCAAGGCAATTCGATCTGATCTTCTTCTTTTCTAAACAAAAATAATTATTATTAATATGATGAGTATGGAATTTGTTTTTACATTTTGAGGAGGAAATAGAGAATGAAAAGCAAGATTATATAAATTTTAATAGAGGCTAGAATATTTATCAATAATTTTATAACGTAGAGACGGTAAGTCGGTAACTGATTTAGTGCTAACCAATCGATTAAAATAAGTCATCAGCGTTCCCATTGATAGTATACAAACTTTGATTATAATTGCTAATGAATCAATTAATACAAATTACAATATGATCTACTACACATTGCACACAAATGATATTCTCATTTTTCTACGTAGCATGGTCCAACGAATATCTTATAATTGCATTACATTGCCGAAAAATTATCAATTTCTAACTAAATTTCTTATCACTGAAAAAATGAATGGAAATTAAAGTAATTTTGAACTTTAATTTTTCTGACCAACGATAATGGTAATCTAACTATTTTTTTTTGAGTACTACTGACTCTGTTACAATGTAGTATCTGTTCACCTACTGAAACACAAAGAGTCAACAGTTGCCTCAGGCTCGAACCCACTCCCATCATCCATGTGAGAGTGTAAACTGGGATACCGGGTAGCACTAGACCAACGCTAATGGTAATCTAACTATAATCACCTATAATTGAAATTTATGAAAATATATCTTAAAATCTAGCATATTAAATATTTTGACAATTTTTATTGATGGATGTTGATATTACCTACAAGTGGTTAATCTCAAATTGGCTATATATGAGTTGTCATAAAGAATATTGTTTAAAGTATACAGTTGTTCTTCTCTATCCCTCCTTTGGTTCCTTCAGAACTAGGGCATCTTTTTACCTACGTGGCACTTTCTGAGATTTTTTTTTTATTGTTAAAAAAAGGTGAAGTTTATTCTTATGCCAGTATGAATTTCTGCAATTTTACTGGCATTATGACTGCTTTCTAGTTCTGTAAATGTCTGGGGAAGGAAAGGGCAAATCTGTCAACTGAACAAAGATCCAAAACTTGGTAAAAGGAATCCCCCACATAGTGCCAATTGTCAAGAAAGCTCACAAAAATCCAATCTTCAATTTTATCAAACAGTACATTAGTACATACCCAAAAAAAAAAAAAAAAAAAAAAACACTGTTTTCCATTTTGCCTTTTTTACCCCTCTCTCTACATATAGAACAGGAAATTAAATAACCTTTTTTGTCATTAGAACTTCTAGGCTATAGTACTAAACCTAGTCTTAAATCTTAATTAATCAAATTAATTATTAATCCTATGATTAAACGTTAATTAATAAGCATGGGGGAAATGTTAGAACTTGAGAGTGATATCACTTCCATTGCTGACTTCCCCATCTTCCCTTAACGCCGCCAGTGCTCTTCCCTCTCCGCCGTTTTCGCCGCCGCTATCCGCTCTCCAGCTGCCGCTCTCCGATTTTCCGTCCTCAATGCTCTCCGACCGGCCGTCGGACTCGGGGGCTTGTGGCGGCGGCTTGTACATGTGGAACTGGTGGTGGAGGGGGTGGTGGAGAGGGAGGTGTTGGGGCGGCGGCGGCGGTGTCGGCGCGGCGGCGTAAAACTCGTGACCCACCGAGAAGTGCTGGGAAGCTGGGTGATGAGCGTGGGTAGTGGTCGGATGTGCCGCGCCGTAGAGAGTGGCGGCGGCCGCTGCTGCTGCTTGAGCGCCACCGTGGGCGGCGGCGGCTGCGGTTGCGTACTCCGGTGGGACCCATATGCCACCTAGAACCACCAGCTGCGGCGCTGCCGCGGCTGCCGCTTGTGGGGTCGGACCTGGCCTTCTTGTGTGAAGCCTGTATTTCTGTACAAACAAAACAGAAAGCAGTCAAAATACATGCCTTCCCATTTGTTTCAGTTTATCTATACAACTTTGTACACTGTACCTCCTACTAAAATATATGCACAGTACAGTCCCAAATTTTGTACTTCAAAAACTACAAATTTGTGAGTAATTAGTTGGCAAACCAATAACTGTTTTACATATTTGTTTTGGTGATAAGAGAAATCTGTTGCCATTATTTTGTACAATAGATAAATCTCGCTCTGTAACCTCAGTCAACGAAGGACTACGTACCGGGAGGTAAACAAACTTATGTTGTATAGATACTGTTCAATACTAATTTAATACTCTGTATTAAATACAATCAGACATATTATGTATGATTATGTATTTAGAGTAAAAGGACGATTAGTATCTTAAAAATTCCATATAATGTATATATAACAGTAAAAAAATGGTTGAAATTATCTTTTGTACTGTGTGTATATGTACCTGCAGATGGCTTTTCACTTCATCATTGGTCAAACCATCAACCTTCATGAGTTCTCTGATTTGTTTTGGCGTTGCAACTGTAATCATTGCCAGGAAAAGATTAATAAATTAATAATCATAATATTAATGATGATGATAATGATGAGAGTATTTTTCTTGTTATCCAAAATTAATTTAAAGATAAAAATAAATAAAATAGAATATAAAAATAAATATAATTAATTAATTACCTTGAGAACCTCCCAACATTTGAAGAGCATTAACAAAGCGTCTGTGCAAGTCCGGCGACCAGCATCTCCTAGCCTTTCTATGAGGTTGTGCGGCGGTTCCGGCCGCCGTCTGAGAATCCTGCGGCGGAGGAAGATTAGCACCACCGCCGCCACCGGATTTTCCTTGCTCCGGTGTTTCAGGTCCATTACTACTGCACTTGTTGCCAAGATTCACAATCTCCAAACTCTTCTTCTCTTCCACTACGTCTTTGCCGTCCGGGGAAGCCAGGGCTAGCGTCGGGCTAGGGCAAGAACCGCTCCGATCTTTCGAGAACGGAAGAAAAGCTCCGCCATTGTTATTATTCATCTGCGGATTTGGGCTCACACAAAACCCTATCTCAGTCTCCTTACTGGTAATCTCCTGTAGCTTTTGCTGCATCGCAGATTCATTATTATTATTATTATTACTATTATTTCCTTGGCTCCATAGCTGCGCGGTGGTCATCCAATTCGCCTTGTCCCCCGCGGCGGCCGCCTTCTGATCCGCCGTCCCTTCCGGCGAGCTGGAATTCTTGAGAGGGATGAATTCTTCAAGAACAGGCCTCGCCGCGCCATGGTTATTATTATTGTTTGCCCTGAATGATTGTAGCTGTTGCCTTGAAGCCTCCATGGCTGCAGAAAATCAAGATTAATTAATGCTTTAACAAAGCATCTAAAGTTGTGCATACATGAAAAAGCCATGCACATATATATATAACTTCTATTAATACAATTAATTAACATAAAAATAAAGCAAAAGGGAGTGTTATTAAAGCACCAAACTATACTACCCAGGCACAATTTTCAAAAACAACAGAGAAAATGAATATCCCAAATCTTAGCATTTGCCTAACCTAACTTATACTTCTGTTATTCCGATAATTAAATTCTTGGTTGCTAATCCCCTCTAAGAACTAAGTGGGGCACTTCCTTAAATTCATCATACTACTATTCTTTGCTTTGCTCCCAAATTTCACCATGTGACCAGTTGAGCTGTCCATGCGGACTATCATGTTACTATTCTAACATTACACGTACCCAAAATTCATTACCCAACCTCGTAGTCTAGTCTAGTCTAGTAATATAAGTGTGGAACTTTTTATAGGAAGTTTGAGAGAGTAATTACCATTGGTGAGGAGTTGCATGCAAAGGGGGAGTTCGCGTTTAAAGGCGTCGATCTTGAGGCGTTCTTCTTCGAGTCGAGAGAGAAACTCTTCAAGTTTTTGCAGGGTTTGATCGTTTTGGTGATGGGGATGGAGATGATGATCTCCAAAGGACTTGAGAAGCATGGAGTAGGTGTGGGGTTTGCAGTCAAGGGTTAGCTCCGAGGGCGATGCCATCATATATGTATGACAAGCTGATTGATCTTTTCAAGAATAATATTGTTTGTCTTATAGGCAGTTTTGATTTTACTACATAAAAACTATCTCTTCAGCTAGATTCAAGAAATGTTAGTAATGCTCAAACAGCAAGCAAGATATATAGAAGAGGAGAGAATTAGTTAGGGATGTGGATGAGAACACACAAGTGGTGGGGTGGGAGAGAGAGAGAGAGAGAGAGAGAGAGAAAGGGGAGATGTGTTGTTTGTGAACACAAGGAGGATCGAGTGGGGGGAGAGTCCTCTTTTTAGAGGGTTGTGTTGGAGGGAGAGAATAAAGTAGGGTTCTAGAGAGGAGAGAGAGAAGAGGATAGAAAGAGAAAAGAAAAATTAAAAACCAAAGGGAAGAAAAAGAAAGGAAGAGAATGGATGGTGTAAATTCTTACAAGTTACAAGTAAAGAGCAAAGGCAAAACGACATTGCCAAGTCCTGTTTTAATCCATATATATGTATGTATATATATATATATATATATATATATATATATATATATATATATATATATATATATATATATATATAAATATAAATTCAGTTACCATATTGTTGGATGTCTCCCGTGTGGTTGTGCGGTTAAATTTGAGCCATTGATCTTGTTTAAATCAACGTCCAGGATTGTCAAAATATTAAAAAAGAAAAACACGGTGATAATTTGGTAATTTTTGCATCTAGATAAAATTTCATGTGCATGATTTTCTTTCTTAAGGTGCGTAATTTTTGTGCTTATTGTGCGTGGTTTTCCTTCTTAAGGTGCGTAGGTTTTGTTCTTAAGGTGCGTGGGCTATGTGCTTAAGGTGAGTAGTTCTTAAAACTTAATGTGCGTGGTTTTTGTGCTTAAGGTGCGTGATTTTTGTGTGTTTATGGTGCACGATTGTTTTGCTTAACGTGTGTGATTGTTTTGCTTAAAATGAGTAGTTGAAACTTAAGGTGCGTCAACCTGAAGCTTAAGGTGCATGTTTTTTCTTCTTAAGGTGCGTGGTTTGCCTTCTTAAGGTGCGTGGTTTGTGTGCTTAAGGTGCATCAAAACTAAATGTGTCGGTCTAATTAAAATTTTAGGTGCGTGGTTTTACTTCTTTAGGTGCGTAGTTTTCCTTCTTAAGGTGTGTGATTTGTATGCTTAATGTGCGTCAGTTGTTGAAGGAAGGGTGAAAGAAAGTAACACCAGAAAGAGTACAAGATTAAGTAGAGAATTGAGTACAAGATTGTGTATAGAATTGAGTGCAGGATTGAGTATAGGTTTGAGTACTAGTTGTTATACGTGTGTTTTTTCTTAAAAAAAAATTCAATGATTTGAGTCGCTGATCTAGATACTGTGAGAACACTTTCATAGGAGAGAAATAATAACCAATCTCAGATTTACATCTATAAAAATTTGACGGATCTAATAAGATTTTAAAAAATAACGCGAAGGTAGTTTCGTAATTATCATCAACTCCACGTTACAAACTTTAACACTTAGCAATCTTTAACAACTAAATATACAAACCTGGTAAAAGCTAAATTTTAAATCTAAACTGTAAATGTTAGACTTTAGTAGTAAAAAGTGAACCAATTGACCAAATAAAAAAAAAAAAAAAAACAGTCATAAAACTCTAAAATTGAAACCTTAATTGCAATGTACTTTAGCATTTTTGCAAGTGCAAAACTTTTAATACTAAGTATGCAAAATGTTAACACTAAATGTGCAAACCGTTAGTACTAAATAGCAGATTTTAGTGTTCACGTTTGCATAATAAAATTGATGATATTTATGAAACTGCCATTGCGTATATTTTAGTGTAAAGTTGTGATTAATTCTTAGTTTTTTCATACGAACTTGTTCTCATATGATTCATACCCTATATATATATATATATATATATATATATATATATATATGGCTCCATCCCCTGGCAATTGGATAATGGGTAAGATTGGAGCTAGGAGGAATTGGAATATGTTGGTGTCTGACATGCACCTGAGGGGAGGGGTGATATGGTTAGGGAAAAGTTGAGAGTGTGATTTTGGGATAGTCTTTGTACGAATTCAAATCACTCACACAAAAGATGATTCTTCTTCTCCCTCTTCCAACCTGCCTTTTCCTTTCTTTCTTTTTTACCCTTTACTCTTTTCGTTGTCCACATTCACTTGCATTGCATATATGCAAATAAACATCCACTTTTCATGTAGTTCACAATTTTGATTCCCATGCCTAGAAATGCCCTCATTAATGTTACCATAATATCCCGTACAAACTCAATCCCTTTTCAAAACTTTAAGGCTTTGCACATAGAACAAGAGGCACAATGTTGAGATAGGAGTGGGTTCGAGTTTCATCGAGGCAACTGTTAACTCTTTGTGCTTCAGTAGGTTGAGAAAATAGCTATGAACAAATACAATAAGCTTGTTTTATGGTGTAAATAGCTAGTATACTTGGTTGTACCAAATAATATATATATAATTGTATCATATATATTATCCTATACAAGCATAATGCCTCATATAGGGTTACCCTATACTCTATAGTTGCACTTGGCTATGATTGAATGAATCTAGCCTTAGTATAAATGTTTATAAAAGTAGATGAATTTTTTTTTTAATGTTGTAATTTTTTGAATACTTAATCATATTTCTTTCTAACTAATTTGAAGTTGAACTACCCACGGTTAAATCTCATTTGACGAATTAAAAATATTTCTAACACCGATTGTTTCAAATATATTGGGCGAATTTAGCATTCTGCCATCATATTAGAATGTTGTATTGGCTATTAATGAACTGTAAAGAGAAAATAAAGTTATGTCTCGCTACTAATTAGATTATACCTTTTGAGATTGTGATAAATGATTCGTCAAGATAAAATTAAAATTTAATTCTGTCTTTTAATCAAAGTACTACGTTGAAAAGATACATGAAAGTAAAAATTATATCCCCTAAAGATAAGAAGATAACCTTAAACATAAGTGCTCATTGGATGAATTCATTAAGAGAGGTATCCAATATGGGCTAAAGCTAAGTCATTTGTAGCTTCATGGTAAAGGTAAGCATTTTAACACCTAAGATGGCACAAAAGTAAGACATGGGAGAATCGATAAATTATATTATATATATAAATTTTAAAAGATGAATATGGAATATATATAAAAGAGCCATTTCAGAACCTGTTTCTAGGGTGTTTAATGGTCATGATTGATTGATCATGTCAAGTTTAAGCAAGAAAATAATCCTCGGCGCCGACATGTGGCAGAATTTTTGCATACGTACACGGCTCATAGTATATGGAAGTGACTAAGCTAGCATCAAAATATCAAATTAAATAAATTAAATAATTTGATTCTAATTCTAAAGTTGATTATATTGGTAATGTTTTTCAGTGAAATAAGCACATCTCAAACTAGTTTGGTTGCCGTTAGTGATCGTAAACTCTTATTCTTCTTTTTTTCTTTAAAAGAAGTCTGTCAAATTGCACGTTCATTGCCATTCTAATTTTTAATATTTTTTGGTCGAACCCATCGCACATAATCTTCTTAGTGCGCTTTAACTCTTTTATGAAATTTGTGTAATGATTTACGACTACGACTATTACACATGATCTTCTTAGTGCGCTTTAGCTCTTTCATGAAATTTGTGTAATGATTTGCGACTACGACTATTACAGAGTAGTAAAGTGTATAAGTGATTTTATTAGTACGGACTCTATTACAATATATAGTATCTATCCATACATACTACTAAAACACAAAGACTCAACCCCTCCACTAGGATTTAAACGTGTGGCCTCTCATTTGAGTGAGTCACAATTATACTGCTCGACCACAAGGTATTAAGTATTGATATAAAATTTTATAATTAGTTGTTTCAAGAAATTTTTTAATTGAATTTTTTAATGGCATGAAATTTCTACATCACATTAGTATTTGATAAATTTTTTTGTGAAATTTTTGGTGTGTATACACACACACACACACACACACACACACACACACACACACACACACACACACACACATATATATATATATATATAAAGTCCTATTATATATTTATATTTATATATCAATATGTGTGTTATATATTATTGTTGTTGTTGACGACCATATGATGATGGATATAATACAATCGATGATAATAAGTACACAAATAAATTAAAATCCCCTAAGCACTGATTATATCATACAACTAAGCTATTACTGTACAATAACCCCTAAATTAATAAGGATTAATAATCTCAAGACTTTCAACAAATAAAAGTTACTCACTGAATTAAGAAAATATAGAGTGCTTTTACTAAATGAAGAAATTCTCCTGGAGAAAAAAGAAGTGACATAAAAAATGAGGAAACAAATACATTTAGTTGCACATTTCTCTAATTTGGAAAGAAAAAAATACAAATTAAAATTTAAAGAATTTAAATAAATGCAGCCATAATATTGTTGGTGCATCTCACTAGCAACCACTACTACAAATAACACTTTTAACGTCAGTTATTTGCGACATACGATGTCGATTACGTCGTTTTGCCAGACGTAATAAATAAATGATACGATGTCGATTATAAAAAATTGATGTCGTTATTATTTTAAAATTTTTAAATAGAACATATAGTGTCGGTTTTTAGCTAAAAACTAACGTCATATGTTTAAATTAATTAAAAAAATATATGGCATCGGTTCTTCTATAGAACCGACGTTATATATATATATTTTTAATTTTTTTAATTAACTTACGACGTTAGATTTTTGCTAAAAATTGATGTCGTATGTTCTATTTAAAATTTTTGGAAGAGGGTAGAAGAGAAGGGAAGGTGAAGAAAAGAAGATAAGGGAAGAAAATGAGAAGAAAATACCGGCAAAATATTTAAAATTGGAACGATACGACGTCGATTTTATATAAAAACTAACGTCAAAAGTGTTTAATAATTTTTTTTTAATTCATACTATACGATGTTGGTTATATAAATAACCGACATCGTATAGCTATTAAAAAATAAAATTAATTTGTATATTCGACGTCAGTTTATATTTAACCAACGTAGTATATTTATTTTTAAAAAATTGTACCTTATGGCATCCATTTTCTTAAAAACCGATGTCGTAAATTAATTATAAAATAAAATTTAAAAATTATTTATGATTTACGAGGTCGATTTTAAAAAAAAAAAATTGACGTCGTATATTATATTCTTTTTTTTTTTTAATAATTAGGTTATGACATTAGTTAGTAATAAAAAATGACATTAAAAGTGTTTTTTTTAAATATAAATTAATTTATCGTTTTGATGGTTATATGTGCGACGTTAAATACTATTTTTGTAGTAGTGCACCTGGCTAACTTCTCATTTGACATATTATAGTATTACTTATGTATACAGAATGTGCTAATTTTATTTTTATTTTTTGAAAACAGAATGTGCTAATTAATTATCATATTGATATTCAATTTTAATAGAATTTTGACGCTATTGTACTCAATGTAAACAAATAATTTCACATGTCATATTTTTTTCCATATATTTAAATTTTAATTAAGATAAAACGTATTATTTAGTTAATACTTCACAGACATGATAAGGTACAAAACAAAAATACATGAAAAGTTAGGACATGCCCAAAAATGGTGTTTAGTATCAATACAGCTAGCAAAGCAAGTTTTTTTATGGAGGATTCAAAAGAATTATTATTATTATTATTATTATTTTATTATTTTAGATATGAGGGCATTGGAAGAGAAAGATAAGAGAATAAAGGAAAGAATATGTGGTAATCTGTATTGGAGTGAGATTAAAATTCATTTATTTGTAAAAGAATATAATATTTGCTTCTAAGGAAGGAATATCTGATGCTCAAAGTTCTCATTCTACGACTCTAAATTAATACAAAAGTTGAACACCCCACCAAAAAAAAAAAAAAATTATTAAATTATTAAAGAACAGCTTAATCCTTGGGGAATCTTCTTCTGTTACTTGCTTTACTGAAGTGGGTAGGAAGATTCTCAACTGTTAATTTTTTATTTTTTTTTAAGAATGTTTTTTTTTCTTTTGTTTTTATAAAACTAGCTAGCTAGAGTCTTGATCCTCGAGAAAGTTCGGATCTTGACCCAAATCCGGTTTCTTTCTTGCCTTTTCTATGGCAATTTTTTATTTGGATTAATTGTTAGGTTATGATTTTAAACGCTTAATTACTATTGAGTTTTGGCTCTAAATTGGGTAAATTATTGTGTTGTGAGGATAACGGTCCAAAATAACGTCTCTGAATAATAATGAAGCTTTTGGGTAAGATAATGTACATGTGTTAAAATAATGTACTTCCATGTGTCAAAATAATGTACATTATGAGTTAGAATAATAAGATTTAATTTCTGGGATAAGAAAATGTACATTATGTGTTATAATAATATGTTTTATGTGTTTGAATAATGTATATTATGAGTTATATAAATGTATACTGGACTGTGATGTGGACTTTGAGTATTGTCTAAATCTATATATATATTAAAACAGAAGTACTAGCTTTCCCGCTCATTTTAGTCCAAAAATTTTGAAATCGGTCAACATAATATTATATAATAATTACTTATCAGAAATTCTAGCCTTCCTTATCATTCCTTATTTATGGTTAAAATTGACAAAATATTCAAAATATGATTCCATTCCTTATTCTACACGGAAATTAATTTGAAATATTTTAGTCAATACCATTTCTGTATGGATTCCTTATTCATGTACATATGTTAACAAAATAGTCACACGGAAATAATAATTATTAAACAAAATTATAGTTATTATACCATGCAATTCAATTATTGTTCAAAATATTTTAATCTTGCGTATTATATATATATATATAT